>JAYMFT010017288.1:0-16599 GCA_038088735.1 Panulirus argus | reverse complement strand
ATTATTATTATTATTATTATTACTATTATTATTATTATTATTATTATTATTATTATTATTATTATTATTATTATTATGATTATTATTATTATTATTATACTTTATTGCCGTTTCCCCGCATCAGCAAGGTAGTGCCAGGAAACAGACAAAGAAAGACCCATCCACTTATATGCACACATATATACATACATGCACATACATGTACATATACATACATATACATATCAACATATACTCATATACATACATACACATACATATACATATATATACATATGTACATAATCATATTTGCTTACCTTAATACATTCCTGGCACCACCCCACCCCACAGGAAACAGGATAGTACTACCACTTTTACTTGAAAGTGTTAAAATGATGCCATGTTTAACTTATACCTGCCATATCAGTATTGTAGGTCATGATCTTTTTTATTAGCACTAGGTTACTCTACTTGTTTCATGAAAGATAAGTTACCTCAGTAGACCTAAAACTTGTTCCTTAAGTACATCTGTCTTCCGCCCCTCCCAACAGTTTTATCTCATAACTTTTTCCACCCTTCAGTCTTTTCTTTTTTCTCTCATTTGCCCTCGTTCATTCAAGGCCTGGCCTTGATGAGGATTTCTGCCTGTGACTTGAGTCTTTTATGTAAAAGAAGAATTAGTGATACAGTGCTTTAGTAAATCTGTTTTATTTCTCACTAAAATGAAAATTCTTCATAAGTAAGTTGTTAGCATGGGGTCTTCAGCTAAAAAGTTAATCATCACTGAACATTGCTGTATAATTCTCCTCCATCTTTCATCTTTACTTCATCCAATAACCTTTCCACCCTTTAACTCCTCCAGATGGGTATTTATGCAAGGCCAACAACTCCTCTAGACTTAAATTACACATTGAGTTTTGCACCTCTATTTCAAGGCTGCCTTCCTGCCTGAGGTGATGTCTGGGTTGGTTGCTTGCGTTAATTTCTCTCCACAGTCAGTCACCTTCCAACCATGCCAATGACAGCATTTTATTGTGATTTTTCTGGGAAGGGATTTGAGCAGCTTTTAGCTAGATATAGAGGACAGGCAAATGATCCTGAATTACATGACAATGATGATCAGTCTTTGGATCATATGGAGAGAGATTTTATGGACACTGACTCTTCCATCACTGAAAGTTGACCAAGATGACAGCAAGAGAAAGTGTTTCCAGCACAAGTGCTACCAGCAATCCCCCATACCTTGACATCACTATGTCTGATTGATGCAGCTGGTAATTTTACAATCTTTAATAATTTTGCCATTATGGAAGAATGATCACTGGTAGTATTAAGTAGAAGTAGTCTGTAGGGACATTAGGTAGAAGCCTCTGCAAACACTGTACTAGACTTGCCTTTGACCAGTGGCCTGTTAAGGGTGAGGCACTGAAGGCTAAGAAATGGCATTGGAGTTCACTAGTTATGGAGACTACTGCTATGGCCACCCCCTTAAGGGAATTCTAGAAAGGAACAGGCATCAGAGATATAGATAGGTAGATAGATCAGTGGATCACAGTGATTATAACAAGAAAAGATTTATTAAATAAGATAGAAAACAATGCTAATCAGTAATCAATTTTTTTGGTGTACATAAAATAAATGATGAAATATGTACAGTGAAAACTCACTTGACATTTGGGCCTTACTGCTACACTTTTTAGTACGATGATTAGAGTGCAATGAAATGGAGTGGAAGAGTTCTGGAGGGAGAAAAATGGTGGAAGAATGCGTGGAATGGTGTATATGAGGGAGGCATTTAAGGACAGGGTTAAGTGAAGACTCTTGCTGTGGCCACCCCCTTGATGGGATTTCTTGGAGGGAATGGGTGTCAGAGGTACAAATAGATATTGCTGACATATCTGCAAAACTGATGCACATTATCAAAGTGATATTAGTGGATGACACATACTTCTTAATTGATTTTTTCTTTGTTATATGAATTCTTTGAAAGTATAAGGTTGAGAGAATTTTTATACAACTTGAAAAACTGAGACTCACAGGGTTAGAAAGGAAACCTAAATGAGAAGGTAAGAGGTAAAGAGTCAGGTCTACAACCACACCAGAGGAGCTCTAATGATTTTCTACATTCTTCTTCTTATACTCTTCATTTTTCCTTTCATTTGATATGCCCATGATTAGGGCATATTTTTGCCCATGCTTTGTCACACAAAAAGAAAAATAGTGCACCAATTATGAGTAAAATTTGCAGTTTTCTTGGCATTTGCCTAGTTCTCATTGCTGAGCATTCCTATCTAGAACTTAAAAGCTTACAGCACTGGTGCTTTTATCTTATCATAATGAATGCTTGTCACTTTTGATATGGTTATTACTGTTGTGTATGATTACCTTGAAACTATCTTGTTACATCTGAAGTTCTTCATGTAAAGATAAATTTCTTACTCAGATTGCTGTCTTCTTATGATGAAATATTTTTAAATGCTAGCAGCAGCAACAACAACAGCAGCAACAGCAGCAGCAGCAGCAGCAGCAACAACAACAGCAACAGCAACAACAACAGCAGCAGCAGCAACAGCAGCAGCAGCAACAGCAGCAGCAGCAGCAGCAGCATCATACAGCAATACGCCATCAGTTGCAGCAGCAGCTACAGCAGCGACCAGGCATGACTATGAATATTGGACAGCAAGGTCCGGGATCTAATACTCCCCTTGGCCAACCTCGAATCATGCAGCCTACTATGCCTTCCTCAGGACTTAAGCAGCTTCTTCAGCAGGTAAAGGTAACAAACTTTGTAACTTAGGTTCTCTTGTTCTTTCTATGTTGTCTTTTTTCAATTTTCTTCTGGTTGATATTATTTTCGTGTCATTCTTGTAGTTGGTAGGCCATCACCAACCAGGAGGGTATATTACCAGTACTATCAGCCTGGGTATTGGGATGGTTTGTGATAACTGCATAGTGGTCCAGCACTCTAGTGGCTGTCAAGTTGTACTCCTCTGACCCAGGCAGCTGTCTTTTTCTTTCTGCCTCTCTCACACGTGAACTGCTGGCATTCTGTCCATAAACATACAGTCTTTCCATGTCACACATAACACTTGACATCTTTTAACTCACATAACTAATTCTTTGTAACTCTAAATTCTTTCTGCGTTGAGTGCTGTGTGTTAGCCCAGGCATGTGAAGCGGCAGGGGGAATCCGTGGAAAGGTCTGCTTGGCTTGGTTGTGGATATGGGGCTTTAGTTTCAGTGCATTACTCATGACTGCTAGAAAATGGATGTGAGTGAATGCAGCCTATCTTCATCTGTTCCTGGCTATACCTTGGTTATTTGGGAAATGGCAAACAAGCATGAAAGTATAAAACATACACACCAGAATAGCCTAAAAGATTTTAAATAACCACCCTCCTAATTCAGTCTGAAATTCCAACTCATTGTATGGACATCACACAGTGCTACAACACTACAGACATTGTTTAATCATGTCCATGATCCAAGTACCAGAGGGAAGGTACCAAACACCTTCTACTCAGTTATCCTGCACTCCCTACATGTAAGATACACACACAACATCACTACACTGTACGAGCCTCATAAACATAGAAGGGACTGTTAGGACAGGAAGTAAGTACATATACATTATATGTTTCCCACATGCATAATTTACCTATATGGCAGTAAAATCAACAATAAAAATATAGAGTTTAAGGCCACATCTGCCACATGATCACTGAAACTCAGTGTAGCACACATTTGGCAGCATGAGTTCAAATGTTGTTTTAAGGTCATAGAGATATTCCTGAATAATGCATTAGAGAGAAAGATGTTTTCGTAACCATGGGATAATTCAAACTTCACTATCACATGATGTGAGTGTGTATTCAGATGTATGTGACGGTTGCTATGAAAGGGTTAATCTGTATAACACCCATTTTATTTGGGGAATTCTTCATATGATTTTAGATGCTGTTTGTGTTTGCATGTACTTTTATTTGCATTTCCTGAATTCTGGATTGGCTATTAGAAAGAAATATTTTACTTTTCATCATTTGTTGTAAATTATGAAAGGCTTGATTTATTATGGGTTTACAATTTAGAAAAATCTATGTAGAAGTTTTTCATAATCATTTTGTAAACTCTGATGAAATGGTTGAAATAAGTGGAAAGCAGATTACTTTCTTGGAAGTGAATAGAATCAAACAAATGACTTGTAAATGAAGGGTTACCTCTTTGAAACTTATTTTAATGTGAACAGAATCATGTAAATTGGTAGTAAATGAAAGGTCATCTTATACCAAAGTAATTTTATTGATTACACTAACAAATGTTTTAAAATTACAGCATCAGGTGCGACTTCAGCAGCAACAACAGGTTCAACACCAACAGCAGCAACAGCAGCAGCAGCAGCAACAACAGCACATCATCATGATGCAGCAACAAGGAATGAGGCCACAGATGGCTGGGCAAGGTCAACAAGTAATGGGACAGGCTCTAGGGCAACAGGGTATGGGGCAACAAGCTATGGGTCAGCAAACCATGAATCAACAAGGTATTGGCCAGCCTATTCAGGACAGTGCTGACTATATGGTAGATCTTCTGTGAAGTTCATTGCCTCACAAGTGATCAATAAAATTTTGTGTTGGAAGCCCATGCAGCAAGATGTTCATAGCACTCATCACAGGAATTCAGAAGTTGTGTCAGTTATGTATTCTTTCACATTCATTAGTGGTGATTGACCATTGCTCTGAACACGTATCTCATTGCTCATGCGCAATTCTGAATTTTTCCCAAGACAGCAACACAGTGGTTACTAAATTGTTTACTTTTTGTCAGTACAGTAAACTCTTGATTTAATGGACTAATAGGGGGAAGGGGTGTCTGTTAATGCCGAAAGTCTGTTAAATTGAATGTAACCTCTGTGCCGTTTTTTAATACAGTATACAATATACAGTAATGCACTATACAGTTCACGTGCTTTCTTTTGACTTCTCTCTCACTTGATGCTATTTTGAATTGTAAGGATTGCAAAATTATTTAATAAATAAAATCACTATTCTCTTTATACAACTTGACCACACAATAGCTTGAAGCAGACTGAGACCAAAACAAAGCAGGTGTACCCATACTACCAAAAACAAGTGCAATATGAAATATGAATGGTGCAGCATTTGAGATTTTTTGTTTTCTTGAATTGTTTTTGATTAATGTATTATTATTTGCCTAGTCTGTTAAATCTGGAATCCTTTTTATTGGGATCCATGAAATCGAGGGTTTACTGTATTATATGCAGACATCTTAGAAGACAGATAATAGTTGTTTATATGCACATATTTTGTGACTGAACCTTGAGCTTACTATTAAGATCTGAGGGAAAAAAGTTTGAAAATTAAAAGGATTAAAAATAATTTTCCTTATTACTTAAATGAGGTAACAAAGCTGTTGGTTATGTGTGATGGAAAATTGATACAAACAATGTAAAACTTTATTTAACCCATTCACTGTCAATGACAAGTTCTCCTCATGCAGTGCCAATATTTATTCATGCTTGTTTGCCATTTCCTGAATTAGCAAGGTAGTGCTAAAAACAGTCAAGGAAGTGACACTTATTTGTCCTGCTCTCTAGCTGTCATACATATTGCATAATGTGTGGTAATGAGAATTCACATTAATTTTTTTTGTGGCAAGACCTATGCCTTATTGCCTGGTAATCCATCCTGTCAAAAGCAAATATAGCAAAGCTGCAGACTGCACAAAACAGAGCACTCAGAAAAGCTTAGCTGAACACCTAAAAACACTCTACACTTACACAACAAAACAAAAGATCCTTCCAGTACAATCCCATGTCGATGTTCATGGCACTTAATTTTTTGTAGTAGTGCTAAACCCTCCCAGACTGCTTCATAGCTCACAGCCAACTCCAAAGAGAATTAAAAAGCTTACCACAACTTAGCAGTTCAACAGCCAGTACTCACAGATCCCCCTCCCCAATAAACACAGTACTGACAAAACATATACACAACGAAAACTGCTAAATAGCCACCCTCCCAACACAGTCTTAGACACCACTCCACCGGACATACATCCATTTAAAACCATACCACCAGAAATATGCAAGTTATGCTTTCTTGTGTGATCTGGACACTACCCATCTCTACATAATACCAAACACCAGTTCAGCATGTCACAAGACCTCTCATGCCCAAGATGCATTTTCCATACTGAAGACATAAAATACTTGCTCCTAGATTGTCCTGCACTCATTTCACACAGACACTCAGATCACCGCACTCCTTGACCATGAGGTCCCACCTGATTACACAAGCAACTCCTGCAGCAGGAGTGTAAGGTAAGTTAAGGTAAGGTGTATCAAAAAATCTGAAATTTTTAGATATGGAACATGGCTGGGGTTGGGTATCTTCATTTACCACCAGTAGTTACAATAATTTTTAGGCTCACACTAGGGTTCCTCACTCCCACTGACATTTAAATGGTGAAGTTACCTGATAAGACGAACATTTTATGTTCAATATCTGAAATGAAATTTAGGATGACAAAAACACTGCTAGTAGTGTTGAAATTGATAGTCACCTAAGTGTAGTGTGGGATGAGAGAGTGGCAAAAAGGGATGTGATGAAATATGTGAGAGAGATTTTGTGATCTTACCATCTAAGAAGAGAATGACCATGGTTTTGTTTTACCTGTGTTGTCAAAAATTATAAAACGGGATGTAATGAAATATGTGGTACAGTTATGACAAAGTCTAAGAAGAGGGTACAAAAAATCTGGTGAGGACATAACACTCGGGGAAGTTCTTATGCACAGTGAACAAAGTGGTGTGATGCTTCATGATGCATCAGGCTCTGGCATGACATCATTAGTATAAAGGTTGGCATGACATCATTAGTATAAACGTTTATGATTGTTTTTAAAGGTATGAATGTTTTATGTATTTTTGCGTTTTCCATTACACTAATACCCCCATAAGCACTCAGGATACATTGCTAGAAAATGGAGTGCTAAGAGAAACAGCTCTCTGCTGCTGATTATAATATTGCATATATGGAGATGCATTTCTGGTGATGTAAGTTCCTACCTATTAGTATACAGTAGTGTATATGAGGGTTACAGGTATCAATAAACACAGATTATTATGGTAAAATACCTTTACTAATTAATGAATAATAAATAAACAGTATACAATATTGCATCATGAATGACACTCTTGATGAATAGTGACAATTGTAGCAGAATGAGTGAGAAAGGCAGCATGTCGGTGAGAGGCATTGGATGGGAGGCTGGAGGTAGTGGATATCATATAGCTTTTCTCTTGCTGAAGCTAATCCATCTCTGCATCACTGAAATTATGATTTAGGTGGTGATAATAGCGGTGTGTTTATGTTGGGTGTGGTGAGCAAGATTGTGGTAAGTGGTGAGAAGGTGATGCATATATCAGTTTCTTTAGTAACACTGTCTGCAGCACATGCTTTTGAACTGCTAATGTCTACCCACAAAATTGAGTGTGAGCATAAGTGAGCTACAATATATCCCTTCAACATTACATTACATAACATTTTAAAATATGGAGTGAGATAGCAGAAAGGTGTGGCAACACGAATTGGGTGTGTTATCCTGGCTTCACTTATTGTACCTTTCATTTTTTAAATGAACTGGTTCCTTAACAAGTCACCTTCATTGCTGTTAACTTCATGTTTGTTATTGCAGAAGCTTTAATCTTTTCTGCATTCCAAATATTGGTTCTAACTATTGACATAACCAATATGTAAGCATCACTGACATCAACCTGATGCTCAACAGCTTTCAACTGCCTCAACACTTGCAATGTTATTTCTGAGGAGAGGGTTTTCCTCATCACTGTAGATGCACTAGCAGCACTAGAACTTGTAGACCGCCTTCCAGAATATGTGCATAGAATAAGCGAGGCAAAATTGTTACTGCACTAACAGAAGAGAACACTTGGCGCTGATTGGACATGAGCATATGTGAATACAGTGCTCTGGTGGGCTTAGTGAGTATAAACAAAGTTGCTCTGTGTGTGTTGTGGTGTTTAGGCTAATGACTTTGACTTCTAACCATTGGTGTAGCCAGTTTGAAAGCACCACCATCATCAACCTGATGCTCAACAGCTTCCAACTGCCTCATTACTTATAATTTTATGTCTAAGAAAAAGCTTTTCTTAGGCATTTTAGATGCACTAGCAGCACTAGAACCTACTGGCTGCCTTCCAGACATGATGGGTAGAAAACAGTCACAATAATAAAAGAAGAATCGGTGAGTCAGCCAGAATGTGTGCACAGTAAATGCAGCAAACTTTGTACTGTACTAACAGAGGAGACATCTTAACTCTGATTGGATGTGTGTACGGCACTCTGATTGGCTAAGTGAGCATAAGCAAAGCGAGCTGCTCTCATTGTGTTGTGAGTGTTTGGCTAAGTGAGTATGAGCAAAGCGAGCTGCTCTCACTGTGTTGTGAGTGTTTGATCTTGTTACTTTTAACTTCTTTGAATTTTATTCATTTTTACTTTTTTTTCTGGTAGAACTATAGCTCTGTGATGCAAGCAAGAGTACTAAAATGAAACTGCGCTGTACAGAGTAGTGCTAATTGGGGATATTTGTGTATTATTTAATGTGTAATACATACATTTTTCCAGATAAGATTTTTATTTTATGTGAGACTGGGGGCTTGATATTAATATGGTGACAGTGAATGGGTTAAAGTTAAAACATTACCATTGAGTATCATATTGATAAATACGTACGATGTACCATGACTGACCTTAACCTTGATATTGAAAAATTTAATACAGAGAGTACTGAAAAAAAAAAAAATATACAGTATGTAGATTGTTGTTGCTGTTTTTTCCATCCTGATCTTCTCAGGAAGGACTTAAAAATCAGAAAACACTAAGAATAGAAATAGAAAATTATAAACATTCCTTAAGTGCCCATGGTATCCATGTCAGGTTATCATTTATACCTTTGATAAAGAATAAAATGATTACTGAACATCATTTTTTAATCCAAAGAATTTTCATTAGGCCATAATTTCTTTTTGTATCCAGATCAGTATTTCCCTCAGACACTTAAACTTTGAATGGAAGAAGATTGATGGGTTCTAGGGGTAAAGTTAGGGAATAGATAGTATAAATATTTTTTTATTTAGTTCCAGTAGCACATAATCCAGTAGTGCCCATTGTTCTCCAACCCTGTTCAACCACGTAAATTTATAAATGCTCCTTTTTTAAACTATGTATTTCCAATCACCAATCTTTTTTCAGCATACAACTTTAAAAGCTGTTTCCCACTTTCATTGAGTAACCAGTGCCTCCAATCTACACCTTCAACTGCCACTTCATGCACTTTTGCTTTCATATACTCAGATATTGAAATATGATTGCTGAGGCATTTAATCAGCTCCTCCCAAAATCCACCTCCTTCTTTACTTCTCTCACCAACCCACATCAGTCTTGAACTCATGTCTTTACTCTAAAACAGTACCACATCTCCTCCTTCATTAGAAGTGCCACCCCTCCCTTGCTCATGTCATCACACTAATCCCAGACTTCCTGAATATGCCCTACCCATTCTGTCCCCTTGCCCTTCAACACTTAAGAGCCACAATCTTCAGGTTCTTCTCAATAAACCTAGCACCTGTCTCCCTTTTTTTCATCCTGGTTACATACACACTCATTCAGATTCCTCTGTTTGATCACCCAAGGAGAAATCCTTGCTTGGATTCTTCAGTTCCTGTTTTAGGAAAGTGATTGTACAAGGAGCCTCATCCTTTCCCAGTTGCTTCTTACAACCACAGGAGATGGGTTGGTAGTTTTTTCCTCCCTTACTCAAAGGATAAAGAAAGATTGTGATTTAGGATAGATAATTGTGTTAATTATGTATTCTCAAGTGTTATGTGAGATGTGGAGAGAAAGTATCCTTTTATAGAATGAGTTTCAACATCTTGCATATATGAGGCACAAAGGAAAGACAGGAACCTGGGCCAGGGAGGGAGATCTGACAGCCATTGTAGTGCTGGTTCACCATGCTGCTGTCACTATTACTACTGACACCCAGGAAGGATACTATACTACCCTGGTTGGTACCTGCTTACCATTTGTTTCCTCTGGATTTTGTGCTAATTAACAGGTGGGCAAAGGGGAGGTTGTTGTACATAGGAATATATGGGAAAGACATATAAAAGAAGGCCCATTAGCCCATATGTAGATTATCTCTGTATAGCTTCTATCTTTCTTTTCTTTCATATGTGTTAGCTGTTTCTTGCATTAGTGAGTAAGTGCCAAGAATGGACAAAGAAAAAGCTGCATTCGCTCATTTCTGTTTTTAATCTGAGTGGATGAAGTAAGGATAAAAGAGTAAGAAGGCTCTCTCCATGCCCTCGACTCCCTTGTGCAACAACAGCTGGTAGAGAGAAGAATGGATCTATGAAGTAAGCATGCATGAAGTTTTATCAGTTAAAATTATAGGGAAAATCATACTACAATATCCTAATACACTATTCCACCCTCTGCTGCACTACAGTATGCCCCTAGGGTCATCCTAATATACTATCCCACCCTCTGCTGCACTACAGTATGCCCCTAGGGTCCGGAATGAACAAAGGAATGAATGCATATCATATGTACTTGTTTACTGGTAGAGTAGTGCTGTTGAGACCTGCCAACATGGACTTGTATGTGCTGTTTATGGGTCTAGGGAAAGCATATGATAACAATGAAGAGAGACAAGTTCTTTGGAGTGTAAATTTGAATGGGGAGAACTAAGAGGATATGGAGTGTTTTAGATACCTGGGAGTGGATATGGCAGCGAATGGAACCTTGGAAGCTGAAGTGAGACATAGGGTAGGTGAGGGGACAAAGGTCCTGGGCACATTGAGGAATAGTTGGAAAGAGAGTTGGATGTCTTTAAGGGCAAAGATGGGTGTGTTTAATGGTATAGTATGTAGACCCATCAGTGCTGTATGGATAAGAGACAAAAATGTAAAGAAAGTGGATGTGTTCGAAATGAAATGTTGAGGACAGTATGTGGCATGAGGAGTGGAGGGAACAAGAAAAAGGGGGAAGCTGAGTGGGTGGCAAAAGGATAGAGTGAAAGATGCTTCAAGGAAGATGTGAGATGTGCAAGGGATAGAGCAATTGGAGTGCTGTGGTATACAAGGGATGGCATACTGTCATTGGGCTGAACCAGGGCATATGAAGTGATTGAAGGAAGCCACAGAAAGGTCTGTGGAGTCTGTTTGTGGATAGAGGGCTAAGGTTTGGGTGCAGTATACATGACAGCAAAAGAGCAGATATGAGTGAATGAGGCCATTTTCTTCATATTTTCCTGGCACCACCTCGTTGACATGGAAATAGCACATGCTTAAGAAATATTATTGTTAGTAGTAGGGGTAGGAGTAGTATTACTAGTAATAATGGTAGAAATAGTAGTAGCAGAAATAGCAGTCGTAATAACAGTAGTATTTACGGAAAAAATTTGAAGCTATTTATTTTTTATTTTTTGGACAGAAAGACTAAGATTTACTTGTTAAATATTCATAATTTCACCGAATATGTTTTAGCCATCTGTTAAATGAATCATGTTCAGATTGTATGAATTACATAATAGTAACATTCCGGTAATTGAGCTGCCATTATGTGGTGATACCTGTACATCATGTATAGCACATTGATTTCCCATAGGGGTATTACTGGACTTTGCCCATTTGTGGTTATGTCATGAAGGAAAAATCACCTTTGCCATTAAAGAACTCACTCCAAAGGAGTCTATCTTTTTCCTACTACGATTGCAGCACTGCTTTGACACTAGAGGAACTGTCTGGAGAAAGGTTCCAGGGTTATATGCTACAAATAATAATTTCCCTTTGAAAACTAGACACTAGATATATTACAGTTCTACAGTATACTCAGAAGAGTGTAGAGGGATGAGTATGGAACTTTTTTCATGATGTTGCAGCTGCCATACTCATTTCCACTGCATGTGTCATAATCTTTGGCACTTGACGTTCTACACAGAATGAAGGTTGGTCTCCTACCATTAACCACCAATGAATGAGTCGTATTTAATTCTGAGCCTTGCTTGAACTACTTCACTGTGTTGGCTGGATTGAATATTTGTCACCAAGGGCTGCCAAGGTCTTCTTTAATCTCTCACAGTTTATTTTTTCTGGTCAGTCTCCATTCATTGTACAGATTTTGTCATTGGGGTCTTCATATCACTGTTTGGGAGAGAAAAATAAGCATCAAAGCACTGCCACCATTGCCTGATGATCAGCTCATTTATACTTAGAAATGTCCTATAAGTAAGAACCCAGCAAAAGTTGTTGCCTTGCATTGTGTGGACAGTAGTACAAGCCAGTTTTGGATTTCCCTCACCACCGATTGTGATGGGCTAAATCTGTTAGAGGGTTGCGGTGCACTCTAAGACCTGGAGTATATCTGTGCTTTGGCTCTTCAGTTCCTTGATCATTGTAACTGTAGATAATGTGGAGTGAGGCAGTCAAGGTCTTAACTGTCTCATTTTTTGCATCTGTCATTGTCCTTTGATAAAACTAATCAGGGCTTGCTGTATAATCATTTTCATTCTGTATATTAATGATTGCATGTCTTCAAGTTTTCTGTCAATTTGTTGTAGAAAATTCTCTTATCAATGAATTGAGAGTTTTGACATGGCTTTGTTGCCTTGACCCAAGTCACTCTTTTCTGAAATTAATGGACCTTTTGACTGGGTGATGGCTATTTTGCTTTTAACATAACTGTAAAGCTCCTTAGGGTTTCTTTTGTTATTGTCAGCAAGCTGTGACTCATATTGATGTTACTTTGTCATATAAGTCTCTTAGCATCTCTACTCTAATTTACATAACTTTTTTCATTATGTTGGTTTTTGCTGTCTTTGAGTTTCTTATGAGCTACTTTCGTAGACAACAGGCACTTTTTCATTTCACTGTTTCACCAGTGTGGCTTTATATTTTTGAAAGATCATTAAAATTTGCGAGTTTATAATTAGGTATTTTTTGGTGACTGTCATGCTGACCAACATTATATACATGTTCAAGTGACTGTTCAAAGTGACCTCAAAAGTAATGTTTTAGTGATCACTTATACCAACCTTTCTCCAACTTCGTTATTAATGAGATCCTCATTCGTAGTTAAACCTAAATCTTATTATATTCTTGTTGTGAGTAGGTTTTTTGACTAATTTGATTAGGGCACTATCAGTCAAATTTAGGTAGAGTCCTTATGAAACAAAAAGCATTCTGAGAATACAGTACCTGATCACACAACAGAGACAGGGATGCTACCACAGATCCCTCTCTGGATACAGTGGATTTCAATCCTGCTTCATCAGTCCCTGCCTTATCTACACAAAACATTCCTCTGCCAGAAGTGGAGCTGGTTTATGAGTCTGGTAGAGTGTGTGAAAAGAGTTAATGAGAGTAAATGTGAATAAAAGCAAGATTATGTTTAGCACTGGAGAGAGACAGGTTATATGAATGTGGAGGATGTTAAGTGTTTTATATACCTGGGAGTGGATATGGTAGGGAATGGAACCATGGGAGCTGAAGTCAGCCATATGTTGGATGAGGGGGGGTTAAGATTGTGGGCATGTGGAGGAGTACACGTGTGGAAAGAGAGATCATTGTCAATGAGGGTATAGATGGGTTTGCTTGATGGTATTGTAGTCCTGATGGTTATGTATGGATGTGAATCTTAATATTTTTTCTTACCCTCAGAATTGTAAGAGTGGTATTTTAATACAGTTTGCAGATTATGCAACTGCAGCTTCACCTAATGGGATGACAAGAATCATAATTCATTATACATGATGTACTTATACATTTTTACTCTTGATTACAAACTGAGTGTTGGAGAGAAAAGATATGTACACAGCATAGTGATAATTCAGACCTTGAATGTTTTTAACTCTACATTAATTCTCAGCTGTTTGAATAGTAAATATGAGAATTACAACCTAGAGTTCCATAGTATTTAGGATTACATGATCCTAGAGATTAAAAACATGCTAGGATATCAGTGATTAATAAAAAATCAAAGTACATGTAGACTGTAGGTAAAGTAGGGTACTATGCTTGAAATATAAATTTTTAAATTTATAATTGAAAATCTTAGTTTAAAAGATTAATTTCAATAGGAAATTATTAGAATTAACACCATTTTTCTCCACATCCTTCATCACACATACCTCCATCTTTCTTCTACTTTCTTGTAAATGAAGACCATCTGGATGTAACAGAAAAATAAAATGTATTATATATTATACTTGCTTTTTATTTATTTTCACCTTGACTTATGTATTTCACAAAGGCTTGCATGTTAGATATCTTCATATATTCTGTAAGAATCTCCAGAATGTAATTTCCATCCTATTCTTTTGTTTATATGCTTAAGTCTCTATTTCCTGGTTTCTTACCCAATCACATTAATGTTATGTTCTAGTAGTTAAAAGATTTTATTTTCAGTAATATGAAATATCAGTTTACTGAGGCATTCTCCTATAATTCTGACATCATGGTCATTTAATGTGGGCCTTACTCAAATTCATGTCTGGAAATGGAGCTTAAGAGTAAGTACAACTGATATAAATTTGCTTCATTTCTATTAAGGATGCGGTATGGGTTTTGGTACAGGTGTATAGGAAAAGATACTCTTTATCAGTGGTACTTTAGTACTGTATTTAGAGTAAGTACACGTTGGACTTCTTATTTATGGACATAGTGTCAGTAGGTGATAATGATGGAACAAAATAATGGTAAAGGCTTAAACAACATACTAAAAAGAGGAACCATTCTGAAAGGTTCTAAATTTCCAATAATCAGTTATTTCATGAAACAAACCAGGTATGTTGGGCTTAATCGTTTAACATCATGACCTGTCGTTTAATGATTATGAAGAATTACCAACTCTATCTCCCTGTATATACTGCAGTACTAAATAAACATTTTCAGAGAAAGAAATCTCAACAATAAAACTGATTAATTAAATGAACAAAAAATGGGGAACAGAAGACAATTGGTGGTAATTTAAGCATAAACAAGAAAGCAGCATTTTTGGTACTTATAGTGAAACACTGAAGGCTACACTTCAGAAAAAACATCTACAAAATACACTTTTGTATTACATAAATCTACTAACTCATACTGGTATCACCTATCCATGGGTGCTCTTATGAAAGTTGTCTGATTCCACAGATCATATTAAAATGGCTTATTAGCAGACAACATACGACATTTTGATTTCTTCATTGGTTAACTATGACTGATATTTCTAAGGCTAGACCCAGAACACCTTCAATAATTGTTTCATAGAAGTACCCAAGCTGGGAAACAAACCAGGTAAGAAACAGTTTTATGGGAAACTTGTGGCCCATCTGTATGTCTCAAAACTTTTAGAGCATTGATAAAGAATAATCACCTGAAAATATTTATTTTAAAAACTTTGATAGCATTCCTTTTTCAAATTTAAAGACATACACTTTCCAAGTAAAGATGGGACACAGTTTGGTTGCTCTCAAACACTTCCTTGGTAAATACTGACTCATGTTCATCAAGAAATCCCCTGAAATTCTTCTCCCTTCATAAACAGATAACAGTGGTGAAGCCTTACCCTGGCCACTTGATGAGGGAAAGCAGAGTTCTATCTTGGCAGTGCTGTAATAGCATGAAATTAGCACAATAATTTCAGGTGTTATAATTGCCTTACTCTTAACCTTACCTGCTATTACACTTTTTTTTAAGACACAGCAAAAGTATGTTGATAAATATAAAAGTGTTTGAAAAATGAAACTACAAGTTGTATGTGGTGAGCATTATCAGCATGAGCAAGCTCTGAAGCATGAAGATCATATGACCATTACAAAAATATTTACACACCAAAGCAAGTGACAATTTTTACCCTAATGAGCAACCAACAGTCATACTGATAACAATGATAAAATAACATGATACACTGGATATCACAACTGTTATGTAAGGGAAATGAAATTACACTCAACCATGATAACTGCAGTATTTTCTTAGTCTCGCCACCTCGTTTATATACCATTACTATGATAAATTGTTAACATAATCACAGACACTGTTATGAGTACATTACTGGATCATCTGTTAAAAGTATTATTACATGACAGCACTGTAATGCCATAGAGGGCCAACAGCCAAGCACACATACAGTACATTTTAATTGTCAGTGTTGACCGCATAACATACCTACCCTATCTATCTGACTATCTATCTATCTATCTATCTATCTATCTATATATATATATATATATATATTATCCCTGGGGATAGGGAAGAAAGAATACTTCCCAAGTATTCCCTGCGTGTCGTAAAAGGTGATTAAAAGGGGAGTGGGCGGGGGGCTGCAAATCCTCCCCTCCAGTTTCTGCTTTTCCAAAAAGGGAACAGAGAAGAGGCCAAGTGAGGATTTTCCCTCTTAAGGCTCAGTCCTCTGTTCTTAACGCTACCTCGCTAATGCAGGAAAAGGCGAATATGTATGGGGGGGGGAAATATATATATATATATATATATATATATATATATATATATATATATATATATATATATATATATAT
>JAYMFT010017277.1:4977-16600 GCA_038088735.1 Panulirus argus | reverse complement strand
ATACATATATATAGTTGTGTCTGGAGGTCAACAAACGAAATGATATATCTTCACGTTCTTAGCCACAGGTACTTTTCATATTTACCATTTATCTCACCCATTTAGTCTGCCATCATCTGCTGACCACAATACGGTATGAAATCGACTGATGTGGAGCGTTCTGTGATAATCAGGCGGATGAATCAGAATGGCACGTCACTGAGGTACAACCTTTACCCAGCACGTCAAGACACACATATCTGACGATTACCAGCTATCAAACGCTCATTAGGCTGGAAACATTAGCGCACACCACAATAAAATTTCTGTGTTATGTGTTGGTGAACTTAATGTCGATACGGAGGGTTGAGTCAGGATCCAAGCCATACACATCAGACATGATAGATGCTGGATGTGTGACGATGGATTTCAAGGATTTCGAGTGACTGTTAAGAATTCAGTGTCATTAATGTAATCTTGATACTGAAAAGTAACTGAACACCACAGTATATCGCTGACTACTGTGAGGGAACGTGGAGATTTTAAATAAAAAAAAATCTTCGTATTTCCACTAATTGTGCTAAATATCACTTCACAAATTATGAAGCATTATATTCTAATTTCACGTTACAAATTATGAAGCTTTTTATTCTAATCTCATTTCGAGGTATTCGTTTGCCATTTACCAATATCTCTTAAGACTGCTTCACTTCGATAGAACAGAAAATTTTAATGACTGTCATTTTACTGGAATGCGACCAAGGATTTCAAGGTAAAGCTACGTAACAGAAAACCATACAGAGTCTGAGAGTGCGTTTTAGTTGACAGGATTTTATCCTGACAGTCCTTCTCAGATTAGAAAAGCTCTTCCTGATTTCCTTCAGGGACCCTAGTGCATGAGAAGACAGTCCAATCGGCACTCCAACTCTGGCAATAGTTCAACAAGCACGGCAACACCTGAACTACACTCCAGCAGGCACTGCAACACCTGAACAACACTCCAACAGGCACTGCAACACCTCAGCGACACTCCAGTAGGTACTCCAACCTCAGCAACAGTTCAACAGGTTCTGCAACACCTCAGCAACAGCCCAAGAGGCATTGCAACACACTTCAACACCAGACCAACAGCAACACATCAGCGTCAATCCAACAGGCACAGCAACAGTTCAACAGAAGAAAGATTAAATTCTATATTTTTATTACTTTTTCTTTCAATACGATAAGCCATTTCAATGGCAGCTGGTCATTTCTACTCAAATCATTAACAGAGTGAATTACGAAGGAAAATTAAAGTTTCTATCTTTACCATGTATATTTCTAACTTTCATTGACTTCTAACCCAAAAGACTTTTGCTGGAAATTATGTCATTCAGTAACACTTTCAGGATTTTGAATGCGGTCGTAGTTTTTGAATTATGATTTGTTTACGTCCCCTTAAAGTATTTAAAGAAATATAAGTTTTTTTTGCGTCCACTTTAAGTACCCAAAGAAATATAAATTTTTGCATCCACTTTACGCATTCAAAAAAAACTTTATTTCAACAATAATTTCAAGAATTGAATATTATCATCTGAATCTTTTTTTTTTCCCTCCTGTATTTTATTTAGCGACGAATGTAAAGTTTTTGGCAATACATAAAACCGTCAACATTACAACAAAATTACATTGCAGTACAGTCAAACAATATAAGAGTACTTTATGGCTGATTGGGCAACATTAAAGGTCACTGCGGACTCATCAGAAAGGTTACTCTGGAAGCGTCAACTGCGGACACATCAGCAACGACGTCACGTCAGAAAGGTCACTTCACTGGAGACACATCAAAAAGGTTATTGCGGGCACATCAGGAAAGTTACGGTGGCTATACCGCAAAAGCTCACTTTGAACACTTGAGAAAGGTCACTGAAGACACATCAGAAAGGCCATCGTCCACGTAAGTAACGTAGAGAATTATGGTCGGAAAATAATAAAGGAATAATGGCAAAGGAAAATTACTGCAAGTAAAACGGCATCATAACCAAATACGAATAACCAGAAGAAGAGTTCCGTAATAGAGAGGTACCCGGTGTGGCCGGGGGAGTGGTTGTGTAAGCAGAGGGTTTAGGATAAGCGCGAGGCGATGTCAGGGTGTGTTGCTGGGATCAAAGACTAGCAGGAGGCCCGGTGAGGTGGTCCGCTGAGCAGTATAAAAGGAAATAGATTTCTGGCCTTCGGGGGAGAGAGCTTGGTCGACTGGATAGGTGAAGCCTGGAGGAGAAGGGAAGGGAAAGATAAGGAAAGATTGGTGCAGAGATAGGTAGGATGGTCGGGAGAGATAAGAATGGTAAGAGATTAAAATGGGTTCGGGAAAGGTGGAAAAATGTCCAGCCTCGTTAGAACCCATTGGTCTGTTGATGTCTGTAACAAGGAAGGCATGTACAAGAGGTGGGTCGGGGTTGTTGGAACGGGGTTGTTGGTGCGGACCAGCAGGACGGGCGAAGAGGCGTTAATAGAAGAAGGGGTGGAACGAGGGAGGTAGGGAAGGGAGTACCTAATTTGAGGGGTGGGCGGAAGGATGAGTGTGGGACGAGGAAGAGGAGGAGAAGGTGGGAAGTGTGGCTGTCTGGAGGCAACACGACGGGAGCAGAGAAAGGTTGAGTAAGTGGAAAAACAAAGTTGTCACTCACGAGTTTTTCTGACGATATTTTTAGCCTAAAGGTTGGGCTAGCTTACAGCGATTACCACAGGGAAACCTTAAAGTTAAGAAGAGGAAGTCGTGTGAGTTACGTCTTGTCAAGTGTTATGTGGGAGAAGAGATTGTATGTTTGTGGAGTGACTACGAGTCACCTCGGGCCAACAGGGTGCCAGACCCGTGTACCTTCGAATCAAGGGCGTGGCAGTCGGCCTACTACCAACCAAGGTCTTCATCCTCCCCTAATGGCTGCTTGATGAATGAATACCTGGCTTACTTCGGGGGAGGGATGTACATGCACACGCAGGAGTAAATACATCGAACATATACACAAAGTTGAGAGACTGGGCAGCACGAATGTAAATCTCTCTCCCCCGTAACATACAAATAGTAATCACACACACACAAACACACACACACGGGTGAAAATTTACTCCACGTACAGTATAGATAAGTCATTATATACAAGCAGATATCTGTAAGCGACCAACGACTAGGGAGGAAGAAACGCTTGGTTATCGGGAGGATTAGCGACAGAGGTGAGGTGAGTTAGCACCAAAGTGACTGTCGAGTTTCCTTCCTGGCCCAGGCTGCTAATTTCTTTCAGCCTCACATACGCGTAGGTTGCTGGTATTCAGTCCGGACACAAATACTCACTCTCCATCTTCCACTCAACGCTCAATAACACGCAACTAATATGACTTTTACTCTAATGCTAAATCATCTTATGGTGGACGTTAGGTGCTGGCCAGGTCTCATGGCAAAACCTCGTCATAAGTAAAGAAAATCAAATAGGTGGGCTCCCACGAGTGTAGAACACTCTCGCCGTAATGTATTACAAGCTTTCTCTAGATTCCCATTTATGAGCTAAACAAAGGAAAAGACAAAAAGACGCATTGGCTTTATTCTTTTTGGCTGGGTGGTTAAGGGTTGAAAAAGGAAGGACTTCGGATCTGGGAAGGTATAAGAGGGAAAACGGATATGGGAAGGTATAAGAGGGAAAAGCAGGACAGTTTTAAGACTACGAGCCAACTGCCCAGGGCCGCTATTTTACAGCCAGCAACATTACCAACTTCACAACGATGACCTGTTTGCTTCTCTTACTTATCTATCTTTCTTTTCTTTTCCATTCAGGATATACACATTTGATATACCCATTTCGTTGCGAAAAATCCAGTTGCATAAATGATTTTTATGAGCAGATATATATTTTTTGTAAACAGTAACTTCATATTTACGAATGAAATTACGTTTATTCATAATTCGCTCCCTGTGATTGACTTAGGTATCTTGAGAACCTGGATCTTAACAAATGAGCTTTAAAAAGAAATATTGCAGGCGAAAGATCAACACCTAGTAAAACAATCTCAAAAAAGGTTATTTCTTAAAGAATTCTTAATACAAAACTCATAGTCACGTAGGTGATAAATGAAGAGTAAAAGAGTAAATATAATAACCAGCAAGGACTATCATGAGTGAGTATCATGACCAACAAGGTCTATCATGAGTAAATATGATGACCAGTAAAGACTATGATGAATGAATATGATGACCAGCGATGACTACCAAGAGTGAATATGATGACCAGCAATGGCTGTCTTTATAAACCCCGGAGATCGACCTGGTTTGTGTCTCTGAAGTCAATTACATATGATATAATAAAACAAAAACGGTGAACTCAATAACAAATGACTCACGTTACACAGAAGAGACACTCCTACAGTCTCATCCTTTACATGTTTCATTTACGTAAGCGAAAAAATTTTTTTTTTTTTTACTTGTTTACTGTTTCCCGCGTTCACGAGGCAGCGCCAGGAACAGAGGAAGAAAAGTCCTCATTCGCTCGCATATATATATATATGTATACAGTATTCTGATTTTCGTAACCTAACGTCTTTAGAGTCGTCACCCAGCAAGATACAGTACAGTCACACATAGATAAGAAAATAAAGGAGGAGCAAAGTCTATAACGGTATATGGGAACAAAATGTTTCAGAGACCACAGAGACCCCAAGATCCAGGCCAGGTGGTCTGACCTTAACACTGCTGAAATAGACGTGAGAGAGAGAGAGAGAGAGAGAGAGAGAGAGAGAGAGAGAGAGAGAGAGAGGAACAACGTTATCTTCCGCGACAAGCTTATTGCGAAATGGTGTCACCTCTGCCACGTTCCCAGATTCTTGGAAATATATAATTCATACCTTTTAAAGCGGCTAACCTGATTAACTCTTGTTGTGTAAAAGGGCATTTAGATGCGATACACAGCACATGTTGTGTAGCAGGAATGATACAGTGCAGCAGGGATGATACTGAGTTGAAGGAATGATGCTGTGATGCAAAAATGATATTGTGTGGTAGGAATGATATTGTGTGGTAGGAATAAAAGTCTGCCTATTATGTACAAACAAGGGGAAATGGGAAGGTGTGTGGAGTGAGAAGGGGTCTCTCTAAATGACATATATTTTGGATATAAAGTTCACCGTGTCAATTTCTAGGGGTTTAATGGCAACTGGAAGTGGATGGTTGATTGTTTGGTTGGGTGGTTGTTCGGGCTTCCTTCCGGCCTTTCAACAGCCAGGGTCATTAAGGCCGTCGGCATCAAGCTACGTTCACCATCCGAAAGAATCTTTAACACCTTCTACAGTTGTTACATAAGGTTAATTCTAAGACCACATACCTTCCCTTTGTGTATATGGCTCCAGGAAGTGAAGATCTCAGATTTCAAATCGAATGATCAGGAGTGTTGCCAACTTATCAAATCCAAGTCGGCTAAATTTTCTCAACTCTCAGTTCCATTTCAAAATGAAGCGGATTCAATTAAGGGAAAGTATACGTGCTGAAGATGTATGCAGATACACTTGACAAACCTCTTGAAATACTGTTCTTCAGTATGTCGGTGAAAAAAGGCAATTTGCCAAAGGTGTAGAAATGGACAAAGACATACCTGTCTATATGACAGGAAACGGGAAAGAAGCGTTGGACTACACACAACTCTCACTTGATGAATGTGGTCTGTAAGGTTCCAGAAAAGAGAGTCAGAAATCAAATGGACAACTTCCTGCTGAGTAGATATTATCAGGGTGAGAGAAAGCACGGTTCCGGGGAAAGTTCGCACATAACAAACCTTACGGTTGGATTGTTAAAATCTGGACTGCCAGAAAGCATTTGGCGTTGTTCCACTTGGGAGGCTGAGTGAGAAGGAAGTCTTCGTCGATGGACAGAAGATTATCTCACTGAAAGGAAACAAAGGACTCCTGTGAGGGGAGCTTACACATGTGATGAGGTCACCAGTAGAGCGCCACAGGGCTCTATTCTGGGACCATTACTTTTCATGATCCTTGTGCATGACTTGCCAAGAGGTATGGACTCCTAACTGAATATTTTTGCACATGACGCAAATGTCATGTAAGAAAGCAAAAAACAAGGAAGACTGCATCAACTTACAAGGGGACCTAGACGGACTCTAAAGCTGGCCTTATACATGTTTGATGAAACTCAACGCGAGTAAACATAAAGTAATCAGGGTGGGTTGCAGTGAAGGAACTCCTAAATATAGATATCATTTAGAAAGATATAAGCCGCGGGAATAGGTGTAAGAGAGGCCCTACCATGAAAGTGAAAAGAGTGAGGGGTGACCTGAACACAACTATTTTATTCTAAACGGAAAGATAACGTGGACTGGGAACAATTCTTTGAGAGATGTAGGGGCAGAACAACCATAGGACGTAACTAAGCAAGAAACTTTTAAAAAAAGATGTGAAGTGCTTTAATAGTAGATGAATGGAATGAAAGGAATGAAGACATTCTTAATGTGGATAGCATACTGAAATTCAAGCAGTTGCTCTGATAGTAGAAAATATTCAAGAGATGGTTCCCCGCGAGTGTAAAAACTCCCTCCCCGTACAGACCAAACAACTACACTACAAATAGGCGTTTCCACACACTCAAGGTCTTCGGGTTACATAGCCACAACGTAACAATGAGCAAACCCAACAGCGTTAGATGAAGTCCTCTTTGTTGTCTTGTAGACTTCATCGGTGAGTGTCGCCAGGCTGTACAGCACATCTTCCGGTCGTAGCGTCGTACTGTGTGTGGGGCTTAAACTACAGCACTTTGAGCTCGACGAACAGGTAGTTGGTCATAGGTTGTGAGCCTGTTAAGAGCAGCCACTGAGCCCTCTGAGCTCGGCATATTAACTCAGAAGCCTGAACTAATTCGGGCAATTAATTCGTTCATTATGTAGCATTAATCTCGTAAGTATCTCGACGTACTCACCGCACTGACTGGTTTAACATAATGTAGAGTCTGTATCAGGTAATGCCATTGTAATTTCTCTATTACATCTATCATGTATAAGACCTTTTGTGTGTGTGTGTGTGTGTGTGTGTGTGTGTGTGTGTGTGTGTGTAAACATGGACAGAGCGGTTGGGAGCCTCAGGTTATCATTTTCTAACTCTTTCTTCCTGTGTAATATGACC
Source organism: Panulirus argus (assembly GCA_038088735.1). Lineage (NCBI taxonomy): Eukaryota > Metazoa > Arthropoda > Malacostraca > Decapoda > Palinuridae > Panulirus > Panulirus argus. The sequence goes on along the minus strand of JAYMFT010017277.1, from coordinate 9,472 downwards.
TGCTAAAAGATAAATCATATCTCCGTTATAAACTGTCATACGGAAAATGACATCCCCGCGCGCTGCCATTGCTACGAATTAAATATTTACTGACAAGCTGTGAAAAACAAGGAAGAAATTACACTCTATGGAGAATTAAGTACACAGCAGCATGCCCACACTGCCCTACTTAAGACATGATATGATTACTTTGTACAGAAAATTCTGAATCTTTCCTGAACCCAAACACAATGGCTTTGAATGAAGCCGAAAAAAGATTAAAGACTTCAAAATTCTTTTTTTTTCCCGAGCTTTGAATGAGGCTGTGTGCTATTTTTGGCCGTAAGTATAAACGACAAAGATATATATATATATATATATATATATATATATATATATATGAGACTAGTGTCCACTACTGTACATGGTCATGTGTAACTGCCTTACTGGGAAGAGGAGGGCACAACACAGGAGTCCACCAGCTATGTCGGGCACGAGAGTGTGTTAGGAAACGATGTTTAACATACATTCAGTTCCAAACTCATGGTGGCTAAAAATTTAATGTTGTAAGCGGAAAAACAAACTCAAATACGTACATTTTTTTTTTTACACGCCTAACTAGAAATACAACTGTAATTGTGTGTTGGATACATGATAACAAATTGTGCTGTTCACGTGCTGTATTCATGGCGCTGGCGAAACCCCCTTGCTCCCATACATCATCAAATAATATAATATTGTGTGAACATCAGCAGTAGGGGGAATTATCATCCCAGGCCATTTGCTGCAATGTACAAGCTTCGTTCCAATTTATTGCAAGTGACTCAGTATGTCCATTTGTTGCAAGTGGCTAGGTACGTTCATTTTTATTGCAAGTGACCAGCTATGTTCATTTCTATTGCAAGGTGACCAGCTACATTCATTTTTGTTGCAAGTGACCAAGTATGTTAATTTGTTGCAAGTGACCAAGTGTGTTCACTTGCTGCAAGTGACCAAGTGTGTTCACTTGTTGCAAGTGACCAAGTGTGTTCATGTTTCGCAAGTTACAGGCATATTCGTTTTTCCAAGCTTTTCAAGGAATTTCATAAATACGAACTTTGTTACAAAAAACATAATCACCCTTACGTGGAAAATACTCCATTAATCTTCTGTCGGAAAAAACAAACTTACAAGTAAATAAACAATACACAGAAAATAAGTGGATGAAGAAACAGAAATGTACGAATGAGGGAAGGAAACCTTAAATAGCAGTGTAAATGAGATTACACCGATTTCCCCACCTGATCCCGAGGACAGCCAGACCCCCAGGGTAAAGGCTGCCATATCAGTGCTGTGCTCACCCCAGGAACAGTCATACCCTGGGGGCGGCTCCTGGCATACGATAGCCCTCCTTCCTCTCCCCAAGGACAGCGATACTACCCCTGGGGCATCGACCAGGTATCCCCCAAGTAGCGCAAATCATATTTCCAAAATGATCCCACGTCTTTCCTCACAATAAAGTAATCCAATTTCTTTTCCTTGTGCCGTTTCCCCACCAACAACTTGCAGAAGTGACTCCATAATGCAAAATCCGCCTTTCCTTCCGTCCACTAAGTTGTGTGGGAGATTATACCTGACGAGGTACACCAAAACCATCCTGGTTACGGTGTGAAATTAATCCTCTCATAATAGCTGGTTAACCACCACGGGGTCCATCATATTATACCAATGCCGAAATACAACACCTTGAATAAAGAGGAATGACTACTTCTTAGTGTGTTTCCTGAGCCACTTGAGAAGTTGGGAGGAACTTAGTCTAAGTCATCTCTTTAGATCGAGTGTAGATATCACTATGTGCATCCCGGGGACAACCGTTACCTATTAACAGTGAGTAAATAAATAGGCAGATCACACTCAGAAACGCCTTTTATTGATGTTGGATAAAGACACCCTATGATCTATTGTCTCCATAACACACAGCTGTAGAGAGTCGGCCAACATACTCCTGCTTCCGCAACTCACACGGCGAAGATGATTACGAACATAAATACTGGAAATCGCCCGACAATTACTGCATAACAAGACGTGAGATTACGTTATATAGACCAAATCTACAGATTTAACAAAAGCGGAGCTCTTAAGAGAATAACATTAAGAAAAAAAAAATCTCTGCTGTGAACCTGGAAATAAATGATCGGAAATAACATTACGAATGAGACATATTTTCTTTCAACACTGATCGGTTTAGTTCGTGGGTGATTATTATTTGTAATTACTCTTTGTGTTGCCTGGTCTCTTAACCTTCTATGTGTGTACGCTGTGCTTACCCTTAAATGTTTCAAAAACAAATTAACTAACAAGCAAATAAACATACATACAGACATACACACACACACACAGGGTTCGAATCCTGGACGAGGAAGTCGGTCTACACCTAAGGCCTTGAGGCTGGGCGATAGATGGATACCTGGCTTTGGCTAGGGTGAGTGTGTGAGTGTGTGTACAAACATCCATAGGAGTAAAAACACGGTACATAGATACAAGGTTAAGAGACGGGGGAACGCGAGTGTAAAACTCTCCCCGCAACACACAAATAGTAAACGCACATCCCATCCTAAGCCTTTACAAGTGGCATGGAAACGCTGGACTTCTTTCGAATGAGACGTTCTTCAATGCGATGGTGACTACGTCCCACAGAGGTGGTGCAAAAAGCTATGACATCAATTTCAGGTCGTCCCATTTATACCAGGGTAATACATATGAAAAGTGAGCTTGTCCTTCCCAAATCACTGACTTTATTTAAGGTTTTAATGCAATCTTTAGTGCCAAGTGTCTCAGAAACCGCGCATCTGCCCCCAATTTTGCACAACGCTTTCTACAGGTCGTTAACGAACGCAATTCCCGCTGTGAAATAACCCACTATCATTCATCAGGGTACTACAGGTGGCTCCACAGCCGATTCCAGCTACGACCACTATATGAACTAATACCAATAGATCTTGCAGCAGCATCCTTAAAACCTTGGCACTAACATGTGAACAACTGCATAAAGTGCTTACCATCATACCTGACAATAAACTGCTTATATATACCGACAGATCCTAACGGGAAAACGATAAGGCCGGCAGTGCCTCTGCTGTTTACAGCACTACCAGCTAACTCTATTCACTCTCAGCAAGAATCACGTACCTCTTGGTCCAGCTCTGCTCACCACGAACTCTATAGTTTTCTCGTGGCAATGAGATATCTCGTCCAATATCGAGTACACCCTGTATTTCTCTGACTCCAACACTCCCCGGAAGGAGTGCTGAGCAGAAAACTGTTCTATCGATCATTCACTCCCTGCTCAAAGAAGCCGAGAACAGCGGCCTACGCAACCATTCCCTATGGATTCCTTCACATGTCGGACATAAGCGTCATGACCATGTGGATAATCTTGCTAATCATGCCTGTTTGCTCTCGGGCCCCTATACCAGGCTTGGTCTATCTAAAGACATAGTCCGCGCTGACCAAACCTTATTTGCCTCCGAGGAAGAACACCTCTAGAGAGATTATGAAAGACCAGCTAGCTAAAGAAACATCAGTATGGAAGGAACCAGACCCACAGAAGACAATGTGATATTGTACCTGCCAGAGTACATGTTTTAAATCGTGGAAAGCTATTATGATCCTGAACATTCAAAACGCTGAGTCAGTTCTGCACCTGACGAACATAGACTAGGACACTATATTAGCGTATATCGAAATATTAGTAATTTCAGACCTGAAGGCTCAATGTTTCGACAGTTTTGTGATTACTTTATTGATGGTAATATATTTGAAGGAAGTCTGACACTATATGCAAAATTCGTCATGCCCAGTGTTATGTCATGCCCACTACAAAGCACGTTCTGTGACTACAATGTCTAGTGTGCAATGTACCTTTAGCTTCTTTGTATTACTGTTAACGTTAACAACATCCCCATTGCCAGTATATTCTACAACTGTATGCCGAATATGTAATGTATCTTTGACCTTTGAAATTGCCATCAGTGTTAACGACTATACGTTGCACTGTGCCCTGTTTCAAATACACACCTCAGTGTATACGCAGTTTGTTGTAGTATATACTGTAGTTGTAATGTTAAAAAAAAATTCTGTATATGTATGACATATTTCAAACTTGCTTTATATTGCACAAATGTTGTTACCTATGTTGCTGTCAGCATCACTTACTTCTCGTATATATATATATATATATATATATATATATATATATATATATATATATGTATGTATTTGATATATCCTTGACCTCCCTCCCTCCCTCGCTGGCAAGAGGGTGACGATTTGGGACCCTTGGCCCCACTTGGGCCCACCTGTCACCCTCCTATGTCAATGTACTGTACCCACTGTACGCGCTGTACTTGCCTCTACCTACCCCCTAGATATATGCCCTTCATCCACACTCTCACTGAAATGCTTTGTCTATGTATATCTATTTAATGAATGCTTTGAAACTGAAACTAAAATTAAGAACACTTCTATTCCTGCATCA
>JAYMFT010017266.1:0-16600 GCA_038088735.1 Panulirus argus | reverse complement strand
GTATTTTGCCGTCAGTAACAAATTTCATATCTTCAAATGGATCAAATGCAAAATTTAATCATAGGGCCTCGTGGTGTAGTGGTTATCACGACTGTTCCGTAAACAGTAGACTCCGGTTCGAGTCCAGGCGGGGCCCTTTTTTTCATTGTACTTTTCTTACCATCTTTAAAAGTAATTACATAAATAAATAATATATATATATTATCCCTGGGGATAGGGGATAAAGAATACTTCCCACGCATTTCCTCCGTGTCGTAAAAGGCGACTAGAAAGGGAGGGAGCGGGGGGCTGGAAATCCTCCCCTCCAGTTTCTGCTTTTCCAATAAGGGAACAGAGAAGGGGCCAAGTGAGGATTTTCCCTCAAAGGCTCAGTCCTCTGTTCTAAATGCTACCTCGCTAATGCGGGAAAAGGCGAATATGTATGGAAAAAATATATATATATATCTATATGTATGGTGTTATCAAACTGCCTGCTCGAGGTTATGCCATGAGTGAAAACTCACCTTTCCTAAAACTATATCAGTTGGAGTACAGTCCCATCAAAGACCTTTATACTCAAAAGGAGTCTACACTTCCCTGTTGCTGAAAGTAGTGCAGCATTCAGCTGCAGGAGCCTTTAGAAAGCTCTTTGGGTAACATCAGGACTCTTACATAAAAATGGTCCTGGGATGATTATGAATTATTAAATAAATTTGTAATTTTTTTTTCCACAGTCAGGTTTGAAGCCACTCCTAATGCTTGAATGATTCAGGTTTCATGTGTCAAAGTTGAATGTAAGTCTACTTTTATTTGATAATGAATGAACTGCTACAAATCTTTCACTGGTTTATTACTTTTTTTTGGCACTGATAGTGTATGTAACCAGGAAATATCTGATGCTTGCCAATCAGTTAAGTTTAATGCTTTGATGAATTATATTCATATATCCTGTCTTGCCAGATAAATGAATTTAGAATTAAATTTTACCATTTTTGTATAGAATTAATAAATCTTTCTGCAGATTCATTGTATCTTATGGTACTTTATAAAAAGTTAATAGATTTGATGAGGCTTCCTCACATCTATTGACTGTTTATCAGTGTAGTAAGCTTTATGTTGCAATGAATGTTAAGATATGCTATGTATCGTACATTACTTTTTATAATGAAACTGAATAGCATTTATGTGAAATCACAATTGGTTAAGTGTTTGGAGGAAGTTTGCAGATTCTTTGGTGATCTCCTCTCAGTAAACTTTTTAATCTTGCAGAATGATTAGTGGGTTGAATGGAATTGAGGTGTTATCTACCTTGGCTTATCCTAACAAGAATATTCCTTCGTAATACAAGTATTTTTTATAGTGTAATGGTGTAGGATGAATACTGTTCAGTATTTTGTTATGTTAGCTAGAATTGCCCAGCATGTTCACATTTGTAAATATATTTAAAAATTTTGTAATTATTTGTTTATCTTTCATTCTAGCACAGGAAACAGGGATGATACATTTATTTTGTGCACATTGAATGTAATTAATGCACTCTTTAACAGTGCTAGTACAGCAGCATCTTTCTGAACAGTGCCTGGATGCATTAGAGTTTCTATATTTTGAGTCATTAATGAGAAAACCTGAAAAACTTTGTTGTTTTTATATTCACATTGAGGGGAAAAAAATGGTATCAGATGCTCCGCACTACAATCATCTCATCTTCTCAACAAATTATGGGGTTATCAGTCAGTTTCATTACCTTATGTCATTCCTTTTAAGGTTCTTGAATCTTTTCATTGGCTCCACAAAAGTTGCAAGGGGCTCATAGTGTTAGGATATATATATATATATATATATATATATATATATATATATATATATATATATATATATATATTGCCGTGAGCAAAATGTCACCTTCGACAGGACCGATCAACCAAATCCATCGGAAGGCCAAACGTACGAAACATCTTGAGCTGAAAGGGGAATCTTATTTGAATCTTACCTTTCACTTCCTTGTTGGCGACCCACTGACGTCTGTTTGGCGTTGACACCGTTGTAGTGAAGTCTTATCTCATGTTGTCCGTCGCTCAGGTCGTCATGGGCCACGAAATTGGGCATCCTGTGGGCAACTGCTGTCAGGCAGGACAGTAGGCAACCCAATGCACACAGTGTTGCACTAAGAGAATTCATATTCCTGTCTCTAATGCTAGGCGTGTTATGATTTTTTTTTAGGAAAGCCCTTGCACACAAAAAATTATGTGATTGTTTGGAGGGTAAAGTTCAGTGAAGGACTTTCCCTAAACAACCGGCGCAGCTTCCACGCTGGTCGGATTGTGTATGATCTGCGACCCCACGTGGCCGCCACTTTTATGCGTAGCGACGGGGAGCAGTGAGTTACCACTTCATATATTCTTCCCTCTATGTACTAAGATATAATTCACCGGAATTTATTCAGTCTCAGTTATAGTGTGATATACCCCGTAAGGCTCTGTGTATTAGCGAAGATTTATCAGAATAAATAGTATTTAATGCTCTACAAACATCAGGGCTGGTCATCTCGCGGTGGGCCGATACATATGTGACGTCATAGGTGGTGTGATCGGAGGGGCGGAGCCTATACATCGGGAGGGTCTGGGTAGGTCCGGGGTGGTGGTGGTGATCTTGTAATCCTTGGGAAAGAGGGAGAGTAGGGGTTGTAAATCTAGAGATCCTAAGATCCCATACAACATGATGGAGAAGACAGCGTCAAAAATTGTGTGGCTTGTTGGGCATACTGGAGTATTCCTCCGAGGCAGCTGGGGGTCAGGATCCTGCACCGCCCGGAGCAAAGAAACTCCGGTAACACCTCACACCGTTAGCGGAGCTAGAGGCGTTAATCATGAATGAATGGCAATATTATGGGAGTGGCTGTAGCAATACTGTTGAGGAAAAACTCTAGCGACCTTGGGGCGTGGCAAGGCAAAATTCCTCCTGAGTGCTGAACGGTAGATAGGGCGTTGCTAGATTTACACAGCTAGAATTTTAAAGAAGAAAATTAGATTGTCAATTTTCCGGCTTATTATCTTTTTTCTTAGCTGTTATACTTTTATGACGTTTGTGTTTGAATTCTAGAGAACTTATTAAACATTTGGTTACTGTGACTGGTCGCAACTGCTTGCCTCCTGTTCTTATGTTCATGTGGATTTATACTCATTTTTTCTGTCGTGATTGTTCTGGTTGATATTGTTTTCAATTCTTCCACAAGAAAGATCATCCACATTACATGGAGAACGAATATATGGCAAACAGCTGTTGCGAGTGAGTTGAGAACACACGCGGCCAAAGGAGGACGCAGTAACAGACCACAAGAACAGTAAACACCTCTGATCACGACACTTTGAAAACATGACCCTTCGAACCTTAGCACAATAGTTCACCTCTTAGGTGACCCTTGCTTAGATCTCTAAGGGTGTGGTCAAAATCATATCACTACTCACTGGTCATACTGTCATGCTTCAGATGTTTTAAGGAAAATCATTACATCTTTAGAAATCTGGTGTCACCACTTGCTGTGTAAGGCTTGATGGCGGTGCAGGTTTCATGGTGCTGATGTAGTGCGTGTCGAAATGATGCTTCAAGCACCATGGTAGGACTTAAAGACATGATGGTGAAGGGTGTGGGCATCATGGCGATAATGTATTGTGGCGTTGGTGTGAGCAGATGTCTTATCAATGGTATGCAGGTCGTGGTGGCCCTGTAGACGTCACTGCATTGATGTAGACGGCAGCACAGTATAGTGTAGATGTGAATGAAATTTTCTTGTGATGGTGTAGACATGGCGGCGGTACAGAAATGGTGGTGGTGCATGTGTTACGCCTCGTGGACATCACGACAGTGATACAGAGGTCACAGTCATGACGGTGATGATGTCATACGTAGAGTAGATTGTGGTGGCGTTGACGCCGGGTACGTACTTTGGACATCAACTACGTAAACACCACGATTGTAGAGTAGGCGTCCTGATGGTGAAGACGTAATAATGCTGGGGTTGTAGCAGTGGTCAGAGCGCCATGAGAGGAATGCTGATTGTGTATGTGACGACATCATGGACCTAGTCTGAAAATATAAAGGTGTTTGAGATGTCTTGGTGAATGGCTGTGTAGACTCCCTTTAGGTAACGGTGACACAAATGTTACAGCGTTGGTGTACGGAAGGTCATGACAGTAATGGTAGTGAGTGTTACCGGCATCACAGTGGTCGCGTAGTACTCAAGAGGCAACTGTAGATTCTGTGGTGATGGTGAGTGTGTTATGGAAGTGTTAGTTGTCTTGGTAATTGTACAGACGTCATGACTCTGTCTTGAGGTTACTTTGTTAGAGTAGATATCTCGGATTGGTTTTAGTAAGGCACTAATCAGTATACTGAATAACGTATGAATAACGCTCCAATTGGAGGAGTGCCAAGCTGCGTATCTGTAATCGCGTTTTTTGTGACCTTGAAACACCACTTCAGACTCTGTTGATGAGATAACCATGTGTCCAGAGCAGAAATCAAGGGAATGAGATGAAGATGCTCCTGTGATAGTGTTGATGTTACAGTACTTGTGATTGATTACATACAAAGCAGAGGACATTCTTATGCACGCAGAAAAAAATTAATCACAAGGTAGTGTGTTTAGAAAGTGTACCGAGGGAAAACGAATTGCTCTTACATAAAGATATAAAGGAGAAATGCGTTTTGGCATCAATGAAGTCAACAGCGTTACTACTTCCTCATTCTGAAATACTGCACAGGTCCGAACTGATAGGAAATATGTTCAGTCCGTGAAAGAGGAAGATCATTAGCAGGGGAAGGGAAGTGAGTTTGAATATGTAACGTGGAATCGTCAACATAAGAGTGAACAGGGATAGAAGTCAAGAAAGCAGATGATTCACTGAGAGAAGAGAGTAGGGAATAGGACCGAACCCTGAGGGACACCACTGTTAATCGGATATGTGGGGGAGGTCGCTCCATCACTGACAACAGTAATGATTGAACGTCCGCAGAGGAAGCTATGCATTAGAGAACAGAGAAAAGTAGAAAACCAAAGGGGCTTTAGACATCAAAGACATTGTGTTTTACGGGGAGAGAGTTGTACACTCATGGGGCCTCGTCTCTTGTACTTTCTGTACCAACAAGAAGACTTAAATATTTGTAAGGTACCGGCGTTCGCTGTCTCCCTGCCTGCAACATCCGAGCATTCACCACCTTTACATTATACCAGTATTCGTAACCAGCTTGTTGCTCATTTTCTAATCATGACCCCTGGTAACTCTGGTGCTGTTCCCCGTGTTGACTGTAGTTGTCATGTTTATGGTGTACGAAGAAAGAAGCGTGGTTGAGGTATAGAGCCAGAAAATCTTCGTCAAGAAGGCAGCTTTATGGTAAAGCAAGAATTACTGTTGCAGAAGAGGTGGGGCTGGCAGAATACAACAACGGTGAGAAGAGAGTGGTAACAGATACCAGGTCAAGCACCAAGCACGTCTAGACTTATGTAATACCATAGACAAATGTGAAGGAATCTGTTACTGGGGTTAAAGTTCAGGATGTGACTTTGTAAAATAGCAATAAAGAAATGACTCGGACTGCGAATGAGGCTTCCAATGGAGTGTTTATGGACGAAAACAAATCCCTGCCCATCAGAGCCCCAGATAGTGATTTTCAGGGTCAAGAAACCAGGTCATTTGTTGTAGATAGAAACTGTGCTAAGAACTGCTTTGCCATCATAACGGTTAGCCATTGGAATGCAAACCCGGAGAGTGTAGTATTAGCGCCAACAATTGGCAGTGTTAAGTCAAGTCACGGTAAGTATTTTGGCAGAGTGCAAGGCTCTCAGAGCTGGGGACACTGCAAGAATATTTCGCCTTTTCTCAGTTTATTGTAACTAGGTAAACATTTCTAGGTTAGTGTAGACGCTTGTAATGGGGATTGTAAGCGATGTGGTTGCGGCGGAGAGGTGACGGTGATGAGGGAGACTCAACAGCGATTGCGCAGACGTAGAGGAGGAAGCGTTGGTGACTTGAGATGGTATGGTTTCCCGTGCAGACATCGCGGCGTAGACATAGTTACCATCTGTGCTGAGATTATCGTGTGGACGTCACAGTAATAGTCTTCACGTGATGGTAGCAGTCATGGTGGTAGTGAGTACACGATGGCGTAGAGGTCATGGTTCCACCATCGCGGTTGTTATGGTGCGGCCTTCCCCTATAAACAGACGGACTGAAGGTAAAGTGAAGGAAGCGGGCGGGCAGGCAGGCATGGAGGGAGGGAGGGAGGGAGTTCTCACCCTAATGGTTTGTGTCAGATGAACGTGGCATGCTAGTCCCCCCCCCCCCTCTGCCTCTTCCCCACCTACCCCTTCCACCGTCCGCACTTGCCATTATTCCATTTGTAATGACAGCTCAAGAACAGCCAATCTCCCTGCAGCGGCGGGCCCGGACCTGCGTGCTGTACGGGGACGGGCAGGTGGACTCGATTCCATGCATTACGCTAATTGCTACGTTGCTGCTAACAGCCAACCGATCTGGGGTTCTCCCGGGGTGACACGCTGATGGAGAGGACGGAGACACGCTGACAGACATCCAGACAGACAGACAGACGGAGGAGACATGCTGTTATATACAGAGGGACAAGAACTCGGGCATAGGGACGGACAGACGGCAGCTGGGTGGGTCTGAATGAACAATTTATTCATTGCCAGTGAAGGTCGACGTTGATATGAGACAGGAGCAACCTACAGTTTAACAACATGCCACAATTGTTGGAAATTATAAACAGTGGGTAGTGCGTGTGTGGTGGCGGTGGTGGTAGTGCATGTATTGTGGTAGTGGTGAGGTTTGGTGGTGGTGGGGGTGCATGTGTGGTGATAGTACATGTATAGTGGTAATGGTGAGACTGTGGTAGTAGTGGTAGTGTATGTATAGTGGTAGTGGTGAGATGTGGAGGTGGTGGTTGTGCATGTATAGGGATAACAGTGGGGTGTGTGTGGTGGTGGTTGTGGTTAGATGATGCTTTAGAATGAGGAAAAGAGTACTGCTGGATTTGTGGAACGAGACATCTTTTAGCACAGTAAATGGTTCCTATTTCTGTCGTTGTCAGCGGCTACTTAATCTTGCAACCCGCCCCTGTTTATCCTGTGAGCTGTGGCGCAAAAGGCTGATAGATGTTACAAAGGGTCCCTGTCGAATCCCAGCGGCTAGATGATTATTGCATGAATTTTTACGAAGTTGGTTCATTAAATGAGCTTAGAGTCAGTCATATGGTAAATCCTTCTGCTTAAATGCAAAAAGTGGTTACAGTTTCAGAATTTCAGATACGTTTCTTATCAGTAACAATATGGTGTTCTGCCATTTCTTGCAAGTTTTGTATGGACTTATCCCTAATTGGAGCTATTCCTTCACGGTCTTAAACACTTTGTTCTAGTTTGTGACCATATCTTTGACCACAAACTTTACAGTTTACAAGATCAACATCTCAGGAGTCAGTGGAGTTTTCATCAGTTTTCAGTTTAGTCCGTTCCTGCCATTACCAGTTCGTCCATTAACTCTTTGGCTTTCTCTGAAGAAATGATAAGGCCAAGGCTATCACAGGCTTTTTGTTTATACTTGAGAGCAGATTTGCATTTTGCGTTATGTTTTGGTGTGTACAGGAATATCATCAGTATATATGATAGAGATATTCCTGGGACTTTCTGGGATTAATTTCAAGAATGTGTTGGTTATTACATAAGATAATGTGGGGCTCAATACTCCACTTTGAGGAGTGCCAAATTACATATCTTTAACTTCATTTTTTCAGCCTTGAAATAATACTGTATACTTTCTGTTGGAGGGATAACCTAGTGACCATCACAAAAGTCGACATTTGATGTCCATTTTAGCAAGGGCTTGCAATATAACTTACGTATTAGCAATACCAAATCAGCTTTCAAGTCAAGATATGTTGTGTATTTGTGTCATCTGTCCCTGTGAACTGTTATGAAAGTTGTGATACAGTTGCATACATTTTTGCCATGTGTGACACCAGTAATGCTAAGTGACATGTGTTCTTTGAATATATGTAGTAGTTTGTTGAGCGCCAATCAATTAAAAGATTTGTACAGGCAACTCGACAGGGCGATGACACGAAATTCATCATGTCGATTGTGTTTTGGTAATTGTGCGGTTAGGACTGCTGATTCACGAGGGAGGTAACTGACCCGCGGCATAACACACGACTTTACTAATGGGTAACCATGTACACGTCTGAGAAGTCTATTGATGTAATAAGTTACGTAATCCTCCTCGGGGGCACAAATCCTTACCCCTGAAAAGGGCAACATCAAGTTCATACTCATTAAATAGGACATCACGTTCAATGTATTGCTTGTTTAACATGAAATGTGTAAGATCAGCTCCGTCTATGGATTTGTTATACAAAACGTCACTAGTGCCAGTTAAGTATCTTAGAAGCTATAACTTAAAACATTAGCTCATTTTGTGACAAGTTCGTTAACCTTTTGCAGCGGGTTATTATATTTGTCTGGTTTTCTTTCCAATGATTTTGGTAATACTTATCCTGGCATGGTTCAGAGGAGCGTGTTGATCTGATTCACTTACATTCTGTTTCCTATCATTTTGTGTAAGTTCATTTATTCGTCTCATCGCTGCTGCAAGGGCTTTATATAACAGTTTTAGCGTTTAGGGTGTTCGAAGGTGCTGAAATTAGCGTTTAGGGTCTTCTAAGATGCTGAAAACCCTTACCTATTTGCCTAGCGATCTATTTCAGTTCTTTCAGTACTGGGTAGCCTATTGTGAGTTCCTTTCCTTCTGCTTCTCAGATGTACTTCATTGTTCTTCAGGAAATCATGTACAGGAGTCTCAAGGTTAACATTGAATGTTTCTACTTTTCTGGACCCATAATCAAGTGGTGGAGCATTTACCCCAGCGAGCCGGGCCCACTCGCCTACCCCAGCGCTAAGAGGAAAAATCTGTAACCTCGCCTCTGTGGACGAGACAGCACTAAATTGGTCTCTTGTTGCCCCGCTACTAGCAAGTCCTTGGAAGTATCCATGTGCGAAGAGGAGGAGAACTGAGTCTCGTTGTGGCCGTTGAAAGAAATAATAACTTTCACATCTGAGGAATCATACGAGTTTCAGAGAATCACTTGAAGCCAAACCCTGCTAAATTGTACGTCTCTGAAGTAGACGTCGTTGCAGCAGCCCTGTTCCTTTGCCCACTGGCGGCGTGTGGCGCATCACAGGCAAAAGCAAAGAGTTTGATGTTTATGCACTGAGGCGATTAAGTGTCTCGGGCCCGTGCAGTTCCACCACACGGGTCTCCTGTGAAATCCTTCGTAAAATCTGTTGACATATGTGGTTCTGAGTCAAGTGCTCTTAGCGAATCAAGTGTGGTTAGTAAATCAAGAGCACTGACTGAATGAAGTTATTAAGTTAAGTGCACTGACTGAACCAAGTGGAATCAGTGACTCCGGTGCATTGAGTTAATCAAGTACAATTAGCGAATCAAATGTACCGCTTGTGTCAGTTCCACCAAGAGTCAAAGGACTCAGTAAGTCAATGGCACACAAAGTTAAATGAACCCAGAATCAAGGAATTGTACTCAGAGTCAGTTGCACTGAGTGAGTCAAGTGTACTATGCGAGTAAGGATAGCCAAGCTGCCTCTATTGTCGACCCAATGTTCATCTTGACCCTCTGCTAGACATGGAACTTGCCCAGTCATGTACCACCAGTCTGAGTCATGTGCCACCAGTCTGAGTCATATATCACCAGTCTGACAGTCATATGTCGACATTCTGACAGTCATGTACCACCAAACTGACAATAAAAACTGGGTCCATCAGCTTCAAGAGGCACCTATTAACCCCATGAGCACGACAACACAACTCTTGGGTATGATGACCAGGCCTTTGACCTGACCCTTGGACGCCGAGGGGTGTATGCTCCTGAAAACCTCCGCGCCATGTGACCACTAGCTTATCGCTGTTCTGCCCATTTAGCAGGAATCCCGTAAGACATCACCGGCGCCTACCTTCCTGAAGCAGTGGACTATGGAGCACACGGCCACGCCTCTTACTGCATAGAGCGAAAACGACAACCGCCTACTAAATCAGGATCTCGAAAACACCTTCGCTCTTCTACAGATGCTCCACGAGACTCAGCAACCACATAACTATCCCACAACAGGCCTGCCTAACCTCTAGCGCCGCGAGAACCCTGCCAGCCTCATCTCACCCTACTTTAGCTACCCTCACCATCTTCCCTGTTGCTGAACCGCTTAGCAGCAACACGTCCTGAGAAACGTTGCCTCTTGGAGTACAAAATAAAGCACTGTGTTGTTATTCGTGTTACCCTACCCCATCTCTCAATCCTGACCATCATTAGAAAGTTTAGCAATTATACACCTGCTAAATGCAGCTCAGGGTTCGTATGGATGTTCTCAAGAATCACAAAATCGTGTTCAAGTGGGTCGTAGCAGTGTGCTCAAGTATCATACCGTCTTGCTCACGGGTCGTATCGGTGTAATCAAATATCGTAACGTCGTGTTCAGATACCTTACCAGTGTGGTCCAGTATGGGTAAATTAATGTCTCTTATGTGGTGATGCTTTCGTCTCGCCCAAACGCACAGCAGGGGTTATTGTTATGGGAATGAAAGCATTTATCTCTTCTTCCTCCATAACGACCTCTTCTTATAGTCCAAGGTTCAACCGTTACTGTTCTGAGGCCATGCAGAACAAATCATATGCCCCTTCTCGTAATCTCCTCTCGAACTGTCCGAAAAGTGCTTCTGACTTTGGACCTAAGCAAGGCTTATTGGTCCTGATGGCATCCATCCCCGTGTACTGAAAGAGTGTGCCTTTGAACTTGCACCTGTATTAGGCAGGTTCTGCTGGTGATGCGGACCAGTGTCAGGCAGTTTCTGCTGCTGACGAGGTTATAGTGTCAGCCTTGTTAGTCTTGCATCGATCTGGTCCTCCTTCTCTCGCAATTTGGCCAGAAGATACGGAACGATCCATCTGATCGAGTGGGAATATACGAGGAAAAAGTAACTCTTTTACTCGTCATGGAGAACCTAATATCAGAACCTTACCAGAGCATAGACAGGTAACTTGCTGGAGAGTGAATGGAGAGATTAAGAGATAGGGAAGGCCAGCACTACACTCGAGGAGGAAGAATCAGCTTCTTGGGTTTTTCAAACGTGCTCTGTAGATTGTGCGAGAGGCGTCGTCGCTTCGGCCTTCCCCGCCCACCCCTAATGCTCTCGCATCTTGAGTGAACTCTTCTATGGGGACTCTTTTCCCTGCCAGTGCTCTCTTTTCGGTGAACTCCTTCCTTCCGGGTGCTCTCTATTTGGAGAACTCCTTCCTCAGGGGATGCTCTGTCTTTTCTGGGGGTATTCTTTCTTCTCTGTGGGCTCCTACCTTTGGGAATGCATTCCTCTTTAGGAGATTTTTTCCTTCGGAGGTGCTTTCTATGGGGGCTTGAGGTAATCTTTTCTTTGGGGCCTGTTCATCCCGTGTGCACTCTTCCCTGGAGGAGGAGCACATTTTCGTATTTACCCTCCTTATCTTGGACGCTGATAACTACTCTGATATAAAATTGAAAGATCCTTTGATATCTTATCATTTGCTATGCAAGATATAGTAACATTAACGTACAGTAAATCTAGATGTTTATTATTTTCATTATAAAATCGGTGACTTACGTTATCTAATAGATTGCTGGATACAAGATTGGTAAGATACTAGATAAGGAACCCGATTAACTTTTTGGTCATTTAGATGTGGAAAGACATAAGGGTAGATAATGGATGGAGAGAGGTCATATGGTAGGATGGTGGGTTATTAGAGTACAAAATATATTAGGAGCATTATGAATGCAAGATAATGTTTTATCTATTAATACATGAGAAGAAAATCTTAAGCATGGGTCTCATTAAGGTAAAGTGTCTGACAGCATAATACAAAGGTATGTTTAAGTCCAGAGATAGATAGATAGATAGATAGATAGAGAGAGAGAGAGAGAGAGAGAGAGAGAGAGAGAGAGAGAGAGCTGAGGTCAGTCAGACCATTATGTATACACGAAGGCAGAAGCAGGACTCACTTTCCACCGTCCGGACGCGGCTGTCCCCATTGAAGTCCGATTATTGGCCTTTCCTGCAGCTTCCTCAAAGACGACAGGTCTGGTAATTGGGAATTTCATTGCCTCATAACTGTTGGCGTGGAGGGAGTACATTAAAACGACAGAGAACATTGCGAAGTTGTCTTGGAGTCTTACTCTGTCTTGGCATCGTCTCGTAATCCATTTGAATGACAGGCTCAGAAATCACAAATTTCTTCTTAACTTTCTCTTATAAAGAGGACATAACTTAGACTAACTTTTCGATCACCGAATTCAAGATGGCACGTTTCCTCGTCTCGCCTTAATCACTCAGATCGTGAAATCTAGCGTACCGGGCCGGCGCCCCAACCTCACTGGACGACTACGAAAACCTGGGGTGATGCTAACGGCGTGAAGGCCGCGCGAAGCGATGTGTCGCGCCCGCAAATAAACAAACTCAGATAACGACGCGGGTCGGGTTGGTTTGTTATGCTAACCAAACCTCATTACAGTTAGCCAGTGTCGGGGAAGATATCCGCTTGGCCTGGCATAACTGGTGTGAAGTAAGGTCCTTCAGGTGATGGGAGGAACCTTCTATCATTTTCCCCTTTATCGTGAGCCTCCCTCGGATGGCTCCTGGTGGTTCCGATCTTATCCCGCACCACATAATGTACTTGATCTAGTTGGCCGCAGGAGCCGGAAGCCTCCCTCCCTCCTGACCCATCTGGCAAATGACCCGTGCAACTCAAGTTCTTTAATTAGACGAAAACTCACTGTTGTGATGCCGTTGTATCTGGAGCATCGACCACCGCGGCCATCCCACCCACTGATGACGAGTGGGTGACGTGCAACTGGCCAGGAGCTGACCAGCCCCGGGAGAGCCAGTGACGAGCCGTGGGCCAACCACTGACCAGTGATTGACGACCCATCAGCGAACCAATAACAAGGCAGCGACAGTGATTGGCTATGGACCATCCGTTGACCACCAACTGGCAAGTTGTTGAGGTACTAACAAGACGATAGTGAACTACTAATCATCCATGAACCATCAGGTAATGAACTAATGACGCCGTTGCCGTACGCGTGTCCCCTGCCCTGTAGCGAGGTGCTTTGCAACATTCACAGATCGACAGTGGCCATCGACAATCCTTTCTACATACCTCGTCTCCTTTCTCCTCTTATATTCTGATTAATATAAGGGTCTCTTATCCTTATCCATATGCACGATACACTCCTTCAAGTTTTCTCCCTCTCTCTTTCACTCATCTCTCTCGTATTCTTATCGCGTGACCTGGTAACATCATTAAACGCTCAGAAGATAAAAGACCCACGGTACCCGACGTTGTGTGGTCAAATGAATCCCCGGGTGTCTCGCAGACTCTGTTGACATTGAGAGGATGAACTCAAATAGCAGCAGTATTGGGTACGTTAATGCCTCTTAAGAATGTTTCGTGAGACTTGCTTCTGTTGACTACCACTGGTGGCTTTGAAGCCAATTCTTCCCTCGTAAAACACCAACTACCTACAGCTTCTGAACTTCTGCTTATCTCATAGACCCAGCCGTCCAGTGATGTCTTCACTGGATCTTCTCTTACTCTCCGTCTGTAATCTGTATCACACCGCCTCCAGTTTTGGAGTGAAATATGCGTCTAATAAATGGCAACTTAATACGCCTGTAGCACGCTACGTGGACCTTGATCTTCCATCACGGATGGCATCTGCCTCAGAATTTGTCTGTCATCCTCCTCTGTCTTTCTTTGCGCTACAGTTTGGTTTGCCCTATCTCCAGATTCCCCTTACACTCAACTATGACTCTTCCTGTATTGCCTTATCGTAGAGTTCGATGATATCAATTTTTCACAGACGAGTGCAACATACTGACGGGATGTTATCCATCATCTTACTCATACTGTGTGTCACCAAGCTTGCGCCTGTGCTTGCATGTCTGCTTCGAGTTTGCCGAAACTTGTTTATTCGTCCGCTTTGGAAGCTTCCTGTTAATTTATTTACGTGTCGTGGATCACCTAGCGATAAGCTAATGGTGAGCCGTAGACGAGGCATAGACTAAGGAATGATGAACCACTGACGGCTCGTTGCTGAAGCACGGATCAGTAAGGGAGGAGGAGCCACTGACCAGCCAAAGTAGTCACTGACGAGGTAGAGACCAACTAATGTTGAGTACTTAATGAGTCACTGACGAGTCAGGGATCAGCCAGTAACGAGTCAGAGACCAGCCAAGGTTGACTCGTTTGTGGTTTACTAGCGGGTCAGGGACCTGTCAGAAAAAGAGTCAGTGAACAGTTTTGAGTCGTTTGTGATCCACTGGCGGGTCAGGGACCAGCCTGTAACGAGTCAGGGACCTAAGGAAGAGCTGGGAAGGGTGTGTGTGTGTGTGTGTGTGTGCGTCGTGGGTGCTGGCCTGCCGTGACTCCTGTACACACACGCTCACAAAACTAATCAAGGGACCATGAATTTCGGGGAACAGATTAGCGCTGCCCAGGGGGGTCATCAAGACTCGAAATCACGTTGATAGACTTGATACAAGTTTCCCCGTACATCAACGTCTGTCGTTTTATTTCACTGCAACACTGGAGGCTTTCCGTCACGTCTACCGGCCATCATATATACCGTATCGGGGGTGGGGGGGGTGGGGGTGGGGGGGTTCCTCAATACACCTGACGGGCGACTTGTGCCGGCAATGGCACACCAGGGCTGCGAACTGTCCACTGATAGCCTGTGCCAGTCATGTACCTGGTTAGTATTTACGCACACACACACACACACACACACACACACACACACACACACACACACACACACACACACTGCCTCACCCCTGCCACCCCCCTCGCCTCCCACTGATACGCAGTATGATGACGCGTCTGCGGCCCTGACGCGCCCCCCGTTTTCCCCACTCAAAATGTCAACAAACTTCACGAATTCGAATCACATCCACTCAGTCCCGGACGAAGCAGGTTCTGTACAGGTCTTTGTACTTAATGTACAACCTGGTTGGCGGTACACAGACTGTTGCATGATGCCCGTTACAGTAACAAGGTCAGAGCGGCAGCCAGCCGCATGCGGATTAGGTCGGGAGGGAAACGCTCCTTCGCATAACCGGCTGGCTGGCTGGCTGCCCGGCCATGTGGTGATGGATACCCGCTTAGCGGTCCATCTGATGATGGGAGGCCCGCATGGCGGTCCACGTGATGATGGGAGGCCCGCGTGGCGGTCCACGTGATGATGGATGCCCCGCATGGCGATCCACGTGATGATGGGTGGCCCGCTTGGCGGTCCACGTGATGATGGGTGGCTCGCGTGGTGGTCCACGTGACGATGGGTGGCTCGCGTGGTGGTCCATGTGATGATGGGAGGCCCGCGTGGCGGTCCACGTGATGAAGGCGTTTGTCCCACGTGGCCATTCAAGTGTTTAAGGCTGCCCACGTTAAGGTGGACATGGTCTGGAGCCGTGATTATGAGAGGGAAAGACCTGGAAGGGTCACACGCCAGCAGCCTCCGTGCAGGGGTCTGCTGGCCATCTTGTGGTGGAGTGTAGAGTCCACGACGGCCGACGAGAAGATAACTGATCAGGGTAATGGGCGATTAGGTTACTTCCAGGTCAAGTGCCGGTCTTTGGTGCAGAAGGAGTTTGGCTCATTGTACGGTATATAGTGTAGCTTCTTCAGTTGGTCTTGGGCTTAGCTTGGATCATTTCTGGGGTCAGGTCAAAGGCCGCCCTGGCTAAACCCTCGACGCCAATGTCCTCTGACCTGACCTGATCTCAACGGGCCTGGTCAAAGATCATCTTCACTACACCCCTCATCTTCTGTACACTCATATTCACTACACTCTTGACACCATTTACCTTTGAGTTGACCCTTATGGGTCAGAGTAAAGGCCATCTTCACTACACTCTCATCTTCATTACATCCTCGACAATAATGGCTTTTGATCTAACCCTTTACAAGCCTTTAACCTGACCTGTTAGGGTTATGTCAAAGACCATCTTCGCTACACCCTGATCTTCACTACATCATTCATACAGTTAGCCATCGACCTGAACCTCAACATTCCCTCCCACCCCACCCTATTCACCACACCTTCACGCTCACCACACCCTCAACATAAGTTGCCATTGACTTAAATCTTACTGTTCAGGATGACAGGCTTTAATATATATATGTCCCACGTATTCCCTGCGTGTCGTAAAAGGCGACTAAAAGGGGAGGGAACGGGGGGCTGGAAATCCTCTCCTCCTGTTTTTACTTTTCCAAAAGAAAGAACAGAGAAGGGGTCCAAGTGTAGATTTTCCCTCTAAGGCTCAGTCCTCTGTTCTCAACGCTAGCTCACTAAAGCGGGAAATGGCGAATATGTATGAAACAGGAAAAAAAAAAAATATATATATATATATTACTTTTTTTTTTATATTCAAGGCTCCTGTCACGGACAAAAGTCCACATCAAGGCCGGGCCCTAATTGAAATATAGAGAGAGTTGAGAAATTGGGGAAAACAGAC
>JAYMFT010017255.1:5000-16601 GCA_038088735.1 Panulirus argus | reverse complement strand
CCCTTAAGCACGACGGTACGACCCCCTGGAGCACGACGGTACGACCCACTGAGCACGACGGTACGACCCCTCGACCCCTCACTCGACTCCGTATGGATCAGGTAAAAAGAACAGGCCACCGTACCATAGGGTCGTACCGTCGTGCTCAAGGGGTCGTACCGTCGTGCTCGAGGGGTCGTACCGTCGTGCTCAAGGGTCGTACCGTCGTGCTCTAGGGTCGCCTCAGGTGTTATCTAACATTCTTCTTTGTTCCGTCTAATAAATCTAAGCATAGTAGTTAATTTACTGCTTAACAACGTCGTTGGTGTCAATAATGTACCACATCTTCTCATATTTAACTGTGCCAAGGTGATTCCCTTTGAATATAATAACCAGAAATGGGCCAACGTAATCGTGGGGAGACTTGAAGGAGAGACACTACTGCGTATATTAAGAATTTTAAACATTTTAACAAAAATAAACAATAATCAAACAAGTATTGGTAGAATTATCCTAATTTACCAACGGGTAAAATCGGGTCTATTTAACTCTTCCAAAGATAGAACAGATATTATAACGGACTACGGAGGAAGACACTGTTGGATGGGTTTTTGATGATCACAATTCTGAGTAAGCTTTCTCTATATTAGTCTTCCAAATCGTTAAATCATCCGAGATTATGAATCTCCAGTCTGTATAGGAGAGTTTTCCTGGTGGCTTCCCCGCTCTGTATTGTTCGAGCCAGTGGCTCCCCGACTTCCACGCTGCTGTCGATTCATGTCTATGAAATACTGCAGGAAAATATCTGAATACATTAGTTTGATATCTATGTCTGCGTTCCATCTAAAATATAGTGTCAGTTGATTAAAGAAATTACTGAAATGAGAGCATTATGAATTACGGGATAAGCAATAGAGGAGTCGGACGCAGGGAACTGAATATTATAGGAACGGTGGTGGGGGTAGCGAGCGTGTCGCGGTGTCAGTTCTTCCCAAGCCACCGGACACTGAGGTAACCGTCACGCCAAAGCTCTCTCTCTCTTTCTCTCTCTTCGTGTGACTTCGCGTGGCATATCGAAGCTGTAATTTTCTGCATGGGTACTCTACTCAGACCACAGAGATAACCGGAAAAGACTTAGGAAAAATAAAGATATTTACATATCGAGCCGACAGGGGATTTAAATGTGACAGTGCAATCGGTCGGAAGATAAGAGCAAGTGGATTATTCAAGATAAGAGTAATGGATTATTCCAGCATTGCATGGGAAAGCAATGAGGATTAAGTGTAGTTTGTGCGGAAAATCAGCCCCAGTCGATACGATCTCTAGCTCTAGACAAGTGCAACGCCCGATTACGGTTCTTTAAGGACAATTAAACTGTTTGGGAAGACGATCCGTGTGATGTTATAAGGGATATACGGTGATAATTCATAGAGTTTATTATCCGATAATTTTTTAAGCAAATTTGACTTATCATATAGCCTTTGACGACTTGGGAAATAACGATTTTACGACCAAAAATTGTAAACGTCAGATTTCTCAAAGCCAGTTTGTCGAAATATCAACGAAACGACCTAATTAAGCACTATCTTTTCTTACTTAAGGGTTTAATGATAATAAAGTACGTTCATATAGTCAATCCAACTCACGATACGGGATTAAATCATTCTACGAATTCGTGAGCAATTGTATCTGAACACGAATACTTTTGTCATTCCGTGCGTCTGCTCGAAATGGCCTGAGCGCCTCTTTGATTAATCTCTTGTACTTCAGAAACTCGTTATGATCAATCTACAGACAAAATTATTTTTGATATTGATATTGGCTATGATATAATAGCATGTTGATCCCCAGACCAAAATTTTCTTCAGTATGTCCTCCAGTATATCAAGAATTTGTATTGTAAATTCACACATTATTTATGCAGGAGTTTGAGGCCTTGTTGAACTTGAATCGGAAGAATTTCTGAGCAGAAAACATTGCGAAAGCAAGACTTAGAATAAGATTTTGTCCCATAGACTTCTTCAATGCATCGCTTGTTGAGGAAACCTGCTTTATATAGAGAGGGTTTTCACCGAGTTGGGTGAAACTATTTCTTGGGTATTGCTATCTGCCAACGGCTTTGTCTACCGCTGGGTATGCACGTAACTGAATAATTAATACCAACGAATCGCAAAGTTCTGTGATATATCGCACTCGTATTTGTACAAAGATGTGTAAAGTCTAAAGTATTCGTGATATTCCGAGTTACTGAATAATGAAAGTGAGAACGTTTACAGATGGCCGGTTTCAAAGGCTTCAGGATAGGGATTTCCACATTAACGATTTATATCCAACCGCATTTCAATGATAGATTATAATGTTATATATAATCACGGTAATGCACGTTATGTATTTGCTGACAACGTTGAGGAAAATTAAAACTAGTTCCTTCTGATCCACGGGGAAATGAAACACGGTAAGTCCCCAAGTGCACATTCGTGTAATGATCACATCATCAGGGGAGATAAAAGAGAGAGAAATATAAACAGTCAGTTGGTATACACGGCAAAGACGTAGCTAGGACACCATTTTCATAAACAGTGGCTACCCGTAGGAGTGATATACTTATTTTTAAGGGAGCATTTGACGTTTCTTGATACAGGGTAGTGAGAGATGCCTGTTCCGCACGCTCAGCAATGAACACGACCATTAGCGTGAGGCAAATGGGTCGGTCAGTTTGGCTGGCCGTTAAAACGCCTTCAGCAAGAATGCGAAACGTGTTCTGACGACGCTTGTTTGACTTGACTCGCTTACAACGTCAGTCGTGTGTGTGTGTATGCGTGTATTTACGACTTCAATGATAATGTGAACTTTTTTTGAAGTCCCTGACTTTGTGGGAACTATGAGTGACCCACACGTGCGAACCGGGTCTGCTGTGGTGATGGATTTAACCGCTGGAAACAACAGCACTCCCGTTCTCGGAGGCCGAGTTCGCGGACTGATGACCCGATATGCTTAAGAAGGACTCGGTCTGACCAAGAACACCTTTCCGATGTACGCCTCGTACCTGAGACAGTCTCAGAGGAGGATGATGTTCGAGGGCAAGAGGAGTTCCCCGCCCCCGACGCCTTCGGGGTGTAGCCCCACGCCCCAGGGGACTGCTCCTGCCGCAGGAGGAGGAGGAGGAGGAGGAGGAGGGGATGCCCCGGGGACGCAGACGCCGAGTATAACGATAAGGACGAGCACCCCCGTCTCTCCTGTCCCGTCCTCACCGCCTGCCAGCCTTCCGCGTCCTTTGTCCACGACTCGGTCAATCCCCGTCATCCTAGAGCCCAGCCGAGTCGAGGGGAGCGGGAATTCCTCCCCTCTCTCGCTCTCCCTACAGCCACCAGCCCTGGCCTCCCACAAGGGGAAGCTCCTACCCCCCGTGGCCTCGGCGTCCCAGATGCAGACCGTGTTCGACAGCAATGGCGTCTTCACCATCACCAGCGGCGCGGGGGGAACCCGGCCGCAGTCCGTCATCAGCCAACAGCCGCTCACCATTCTGCCGCTGGAGGAGGACCCGGCCGGGAACAAACGCAGCAACAACAGCAGTAGCAGCAGCGGCAATAACAACAACACGCAAATGTACACTAGGCACACGGACTCCAGCAGCAAGTACGACCGGGTCACCTTGTCCTCGTCAGGGAGCGAGAGGAGCCAGAGGAGTGTTGTGCCCTCAGCGGACACCGACAGCCAACCAAGGAGGGAGGTAAGCCATAGAGTTAGCGCACATACCTGTAAGATCACGGTTTCCCCTGTTAGCGAGGTAGGGCTTGGAACAGACGAAGAAAGGCCGCATTCGGTCACATCCATTCTCTAGCTATGTGCGCTGCACTTGGCAGAGTTATATATATATATATATATATATATATATATATATATATATATATATATATAATCTGAAAAAACACACATGGAAAAGGAAACACGAGATCGTGAACGCTTTCGTGTATTTACACATCTTTGGAAGACAGTTACCGAATAAGAGCATTTTTTTTCTTTTTAGCATTTATAGAATCACGTGTCTGAATTACACAAAATCAAAGGAACTGAAACATTTACAGACCACCGGGTCTTTTCGAGGCTGTTTGGGGAAGTGAAAGGTAACAAAAAACTCTCAGAATTGTGCAGTAGGAGTAGAGAGGCATACAGATGTTTCAAAGGGAGAAACTTGCAACTTTTCATTTAGGTACGTTGAGGCAAATAACGTCAGTCATAGACTTGAAGCGAAATATTTATAAAGTCTTTTTGTAAACGTATGCCGATATTGAAATTCATTCGCTACCTATGAGCTTAGCCCATCATTTTTTTCTGCCAGCTTAATGTTGTAGCCCTTCAGTTTCAGTTGTAGGTTTATTTACCAACTTCGTGTTTTCTGTGAATTTCTATATCTCACAGTACAGCTCAGTATCCATAACACAGATATATAACGGGAAAGAGAGCCGGTCTCAAGACTGATCCCTGAGGCACGCCACTTGTTACGTCCAACATTTCTGAGGCTTGACCATTATACATTACACTTTGTTTACGGCCAGTCGACCAATTTTCTAATGACCGAAGTACATCCCCATCTAAACCATGTGATTTAACTTCTGGTAATATCCATCGATGCAGAACTTTATCAAGTGCTTTTTGAAAATCTAAATAGATGATGATTGTTTTACTTTCATCTTGTACATTGACTGTCATATAAAGGAAATCGAGCAAATTTGTTAGCTAAGAGCGATTTCGTCGAAAACCGTGCTGAGAATCGCCAGTTAAGTGGTGGTCCTATGATAAGTTTAGATTTTTTTTTCCAGCGTGATGGTTTCCATTAGTTTTCCAACTACAGACGTTAAGCTGATTGGACGATAATTTCCGAGTAGTGATTCATTACCTTTCTTGAACATGGTGTTACACTGGCAAGCATCTATTCCTCTGAAACATTCCCTTGCACACGTTCACGCTCTCACAACGCTTGCTGCAGCAGTAGTGCTACCCCTTCCTTAGCTTTTGCCCTCACACCAACCCCTGACTTTACTTCCAAGACATTTTCAAACAATTCTTCCCTTATACCCCAGAGCATTGTTCCACTCAGAGCCAGAACATCCAGGTTTCTTTCCTCCAGTATACTACTCATCTCTCCCTTCTTATCCTAGTTACATGCACACACATTCAGACACAAACACATTCCGTGTTGCACCAGGGTTCTGTTCGGGGTGGAACTGTACAGAGCGCCCGTTACGTGTTAATGTAAAGATTAACCAGACATGCAACTGCCACATATCAGATAGGAATAAAAAAAAACATGATAAAATGGCCACCCCTTGATGGGAATTAGATTGACAAATGTCTGGCATGGGCTTCGTGGTTAACTCTGAATTGACTGGTCAGCTAATGTACTCTGGTATGCCCCACCGTCCATAAACAATAGTATTTAACCGTCGCAAACCACGGGTGTACATCATGCAAGGCCGTGGTTCCTAAACTGCCGGAGGGCATTCTCCAACTCGGCGGTTTACTAAAACGCCACTAGCGACAGTACGAGTCCACACACATACACACACACACACACATACACACACATACACACACACACACAAACACAGCGTGCTGGACCTGCGTCACTGTTTACCTCCGGTGTCACTGTTGCCAGTAGCGACTGGCGCGAGACCCTTCGGCACACGCCCCGTCGTCCCATTTGCCCGACCCGCCGTCCACATAATCCACGTCTGGCAAACACGCGATGAGCAAGACACCCCCCCCCCCATCTGTGTCATTTTCCCTGCGCGATAATGTGGATGAAATTATAATTATAAAGGTCGCCGGTGGAGGAGGAAGGGGTGGAATAGAGCTTTGCCTGGCAACTCCTGAAATGCGCCAATTTTCAACTCGTCTATTAAATGGATTTGCCCGGGGTCTCCCCTTAAGAGATTTTTCTCGTAATTCCCAGAGAGAGATTTTTTTTTCTTTGCTTTCTTACGGAAGATTAGATTGCGTGCAGGCAGTTATATTCCTAATCCTCAGAGTAAGCAAAAATATATATATATTTACTCTGGTATTTATTTTGCTAGAGTTAGTTGGAGCAAATCCTCTGTTTTAATCTTCTCGAGTTGTAGACATAACTTTTTGTGCAACAGGAGTGGAACAGCTGACCCAGCTATAGATCTGAGCCAGGGTTTAGTTTGGAAGAAACTGTGATTGCCAGCACTGCCCGCCTCCCGTTAACAGGTGGTGGGATGTCACAACAGATTCCGTTTGTCCCGTTGAGTTCCATGAGCCTCTGTTTATGTTGATATGTTTTGTGACGATGGGTGGATGTGTTTGTCATGGGTTGATAGATGTGTTTGTAACGATGGGTGGTGGATGTGCTTTTTTTTAGGGCGTGTGGATGTTTGTCAGGGGAAGGTGGATGTGTTTGTCAGGGTGGGTGGATGTGTTTATCAGAGTGGGTGAATATGTTGTGTTAGGGTGGTTGAGTGTATTTGCCAGGATAGGTGGATGAGTTTATTAGGTGGGTGAGTGTCTTTGTCAGAGTGGGTGACTGTGTTTGTGTGGGCGGGTGAACGTGAGTTATCGAAAGGTTGAATACATTCCTGTATGGCTACTGTGTGTACCAGCGTACTAGTATCATTTTCCAATGTATTCTAATGCATTTGCGTGAGCATGTGAATGTATTTTGACAGGGGTTTAGAGACAGTATTTGGGCAAATACACGAACGTAGACGGACCCATGTATCATTTGCGGGTGGGGTAGGGTGTCTCTGTATTATCATGGGCACACTGTATTTGCGTCTAGTTGATCTTCACTCGCTGAATCCAAGAGGAAGTAGTCTTTTATTACCTGCAACGTAGGTACGTCAAAAGCCGAAATAAACCAACCAACAGAGGAATACAAACTGTAACAAATCACTGGTGTCCTTACGAGGCTATTTAACTACTTGCAAAGGGAGATTGGAGACGGAAAGTTTCCTAAGTGTGGATAGAGCAGGAGGGCGAATACATAACTCAACTGGACTGCCTGTGAAGTTTGTTGTGGACGTGAAGCGTCTAGACTATTTCTGAAATGATTCTCCTTTTAGCGTTTGCCCACAAGTCTCTCTGTCTATCTGATACGTCGAATGAAATCGGGCCGACCTATTGGTAAACAGCTGCTTAATCTTGTCGAAGCTCTTTCGATTTTTGAGTTCCGGTGTTAGATCACCTCCCACCCTTCTCTCTTTTCTAAGCTTAATTAGTAAGAAGGATTATCTTGTGTATGTACCGATCGCCGTGTATATAAATATATTCCTTCTGATCCACGGGGAAATGGAACACGACAAGTTCCCAAGTGCACTTTCGTGTGATGATCACATCATTATCGTACGTTTGTGAGGATCATCGTACATTGAGACGGATTATCCCACGTTTATAAAAAACTGTCGTGCGTTAATGTGGATTATCGTACTTTCAGAAAGTTGTTACAACAATAGAACGATGCTCAGTCATCCAATAAGGATCTGTCGATGAATTGGGGGGGACCTTGCTCTAGGGCTTGAAGCAGGTCACGGGAGGTCATCAGTTGAGGAATAGAGGTCACCAGGTAAAGGAATCAGGTCACCAGGTACCACTGTAGGGAGGGTGAGAGAGAGAGGCCGTTCACGTCGCGAGGAACGTTGAGAACAAAGGGGCTGTTCGCCTGAGATCGAACTTCTTGTGTCCCTCCTACCTCTTCAGCGCCACTCTGCCACCTCTACTCTGCCCCCCTTATGCCGCCATCCCCTCCCCCACCACTTCCCGGACACCACTCTGCCCCCCTCTGCTGCCACCGTCCCCTTGACACCACTCTGCCTAATCGCCTCCCGACTCGAGATCAGAAAAAAAAAAAATGGTTTGATCGCCTTGGTGTTGTGTGGTCTTCTGACTCTACCCCTGTGGTCTCTTAGGCCTCCCATGTGGTCTATTGGCCTCCCCTCTGGTCTCCAGGCCCCTCTGTGGTCTCCTGGCCCTACCCCTGTGGTCTCCTGGCTCTACCTCCTGTGGTCTCCTGGCTCTACCTCCTGTGGTCTCCTGGCTCTACCTCCTGTGGTCTCCTGGCTCTACCCTTGTGGTCTCCTGGCTCTACCCCTGTGGTCTGGCCTAAACCCTGAAGTCTCCTGGCCCTACCCTTGTGGTCTTCTGGCTCTACCCCTGTGGTCTCCTGGCCCAAACCCTGTAGTCTCCTGGCCTTACCCCCTGTAGTCTTCTGGCCCTACCCCTGTGGTCTTCTGGCTCTACCGCTGTGGTCTCCTGGCTCTACCCCTGTGGTCTCCTGGCCCCTGTGCGCCACCTTAGAGGACTTGCAACGGAGGTAAGTTGTCCTCGAGCTTTGAAAGGAATACACAGAACTAACAGAAGTCCAAGCGAAGACGAGGGCACCAGAGATAAGAGAGATGAGTTGCGGTCAGACGTTAGAAGGACGTAAATACTTTTCGCCCACCGCGGAAGAGAGAAGAGTAAGGGGTGACTCCTCGATCTTTTAAGCCATCAAGTCTCTAAGCCACTTTCATGAGGCCTATAGTAAACATCTGTACGAGTGATGCAAAGACAGTGATAAGAAATTAGGCAATCGACTTGTTTTTGTACAAAGAATATTTAGGGTGCTTGCGGACTGCTGCCTCCAACAGCTTGGTCGATCGACCAACGAGCCAACCAAGGAGTCTGGGGTCTATAGCCTGAGGCTATACCCACGAAGACTTCAGCAAGTGTAAGCTGAAATTCTGAAATACCAACAGCACACGCTCAAAAAGTGATATGGTAGGAGAGAAAGTTTTAAGACATGGGGTCTCCACAAGTGTAGAACTCCCCTCCTGTACTATGCAGAGAGATGATCACACACACACACACACACACACACACACAATCAGCTACAAATATGTTTTAACCACAAGAACAAATTCTGCCAGAACAGAATCTTTGAGGTGTCGAAAGTAAATACTTCATTCCACAATACTTTCTTTTTTCTGAGTCGGAAAAAAAAACTTTGAGGTATTTTCTTCACAGACGTCAGCAGTGGTTTGCCCTTGTATACAATGAACAGAAAACTAGGGAAACGAGCCCTGACCTCGAGCCAATTCCCTCGTACTTAATTCTCGTTAGGCAATTACATGGTTGTTACAGCCACTTGTTTAGTGCTGTGGCCACCCCTTGAGCCTTCTGGTTTAGTGCTGTGGCCATCTCAGACTTGTTTATCGTGGCCATCCTCACTCCCTGTTTGCAGTGGCCATCCTGACTCTCTTCTCTTGTTTACTGTGGCCATCTTTAGTCTTCTGTTTTGCATAGTGGTTTAGTGCTGTGGCCATCTCAGACTTGTTTATCGTGGCCATCCCCACTCCCTGTTTGCAGTGGCCATCCTGACTCTCTTCTCTTGTTTACTGTGGCCATCTATAGTCTTTTGTTTTGCATAGTGGAGCCATGTCTATGTCTCTATGATAAATCTTGGTATTATACTTTCGTCCTTAATAGAGAAAATCACCCCATCACTCGACGCGAATGGAAACTTATGGGGAAACTTTTTTTTGACTTAAGGTAATCACAGAGCGACCTGGTATATATATATATACATAAATCTATTTTTTGTATCGAGTGAAATATGAAGGAAGTTCGGTGACATTACCATCAAAACTCTGATAGAAATGGAACAGAGTTATATGAAGGGGTCCATTTTCCACAGTACCTGGGTATGACTCCCATAGCATTCGTCTTCTGTGTCGATCGCTTCCTTGAATAGCCCCCCGAGAAATCTCTGGGGAGTGGAAAGATCTCAGTAAGCAGCAACGAAACGTGTCCATTTTTTAGCCAAAGTTGGCGTTTTTTCGCTCTCTGTCACTTACACACATATGCAGGTTGCTTCATCCATGTGATTGTAATGAAGACACGTACCCATAAAGATTTATTAGGAATAATCATGATTCCCACAGAGGGAGACGTCAGTATATTGGAATGATCTGTCTCTTGACGGAGCTCTCTCATACCCACTGTGACATGTGTTGAGAATTAATAAGATTATGTTGTTACGTTTTCTGAAGTGTCTCATTCTTTCATTACGAATATACTGAAGTGGGACAGTCATGTAAAAACACTGGTTGCCACAATTGTGCGAGCGAACGCTTCAGATATAGAATACGTTCGATTTTGAAATTGGTGTTTGGTGTTGGAGACACATTAGGCCACCTTGTCATGGCTTTCTGGGGGCATTATGTCTCAACAAAATGATACAACTTGGGATTAAATGCATCAGAAACTTTCAATTTTTTGTAAGCTTTTTTTTTTCAGTATTTTGGGATTGTGAAATGTTCGGTATAGCACGTATTTCACATAGATTTTTCAGTTTTTGTACTCGAGGAATTATTGAAAGAATATGTAATAGGGTATCCAAGTTTGCCTCTTGTCGAAAATCCCTTTGGGGTTAAGGAGAAAGGAGTCTACCTTCCCCTGCCCTCAGAGCTCGAGTACACCTAGAGTTACATAATACAAAACAGCTCCCAAGATCACACACACACACACACACACACTCTTAGCTACCAAGAGAAGGAACTTTACGACCTCCACCTCTGCTCTGCTTTCAATTGGTATCTACCCACTCCATGATGAAGGACTGTCACGCGCGATGGTGTGCGCCGCGCCCAGAAACGGGTGCAGCTCTGGTAGAGGCCAATCAGCCTTGCGCCAAATACGTCTTCCACTTCATGAAATTGAAGGAACTAGTCTCATATTTTCGTTTTTAGCGTCCTATGTCGTATTGAGGATCCCATTTCGCTGTCCGCATGAGCGTGGAATGACGTAAAGACTCGATTTTAACTTCTCAGAATGCATGGAAGTGAGAGTTACTATATTCGTTTGCCAGACGACTGTAATATTAACAGCTGGTCGTCGCTAGAGTGACAGAGGGTATGGCCCACTGGTTTCACTGAGGCCTTCCGTTTCGTGATGGGAGTCGTCTGGGTCCGTTGCCACCCTCTCAGCCCCCTTCTGTGACCTGATGGAGAACACGCTGAAGAACCATGGCCGCTGGTACTCAAAAGATCGAGGTGTATCGACCGCCTGTGTGTGTGTGTGTGGGAGACCTCCTTCCCTCCCTCTTCCTCCTGACGGTGGGGTTCCCCTCCCGCCACTACGTCAGGCAGGTGGTGCTAATCCCCGCTCCTGTGTGGCGACCGTCAGTGGGCCTTCCTTCTTCAGGAGCGGGGTTGTAAACACAGTTTCAGATCTCCCTTGGGAGGGGCGCGCCTAAAAGCTTGGTCCTCGGTCTTCCTTACCTGCTAACTGGGACTCCCTCAGTTATCGGGGTTGCGATTCAGTAAGGTAGTGAGAGAGGTAGAGAGTGGACCTCCTGAAGGAGAGAGAGAGAGAGCGTGGGTCCTCTAGTTAGGCTTTCTGAATCCAGAGAAAAATAGATCTGTCGGCAAAATTAACTTCATACTTGGCAATAAATCAATATTATTTTACTCCATTATCCTCAAGCTCGTTGTGGACACTATTCTCATTAAAGCCCATAACGCAAGGTGTCATTTAGCGTAGACTTTCTTTTTCTTCCTCGATATTTGTTACTCTTTCAATCAAAATCTTTCACCTCGAACTACATCGATTTTAAAACTTCCATCC
>JAYMFT010017244.1:0-16601 GCA_038088735.1 Panulirus argus | reverse complement strand
CTCTCTCTCTCTCTCTCTCTCTCTCTCTCTCTCTCTCTCTCTCTCTCTCTCTCTCTCTCTCTCTCTCTCTCTTCCACGAGTCTGTGTATGCTTTCCTCGCCCATAGTAAACAGCTGAGAACTGTTCCCCCCCCCCCCCCACCCCTCCCCGCCTCCCCCACTTTCCGCCAGTCATAACACCACATACCTACCTAACTGGCAAGTATCGGGCCCTAAATGCTTAACGACCGTAGCGAGTCGAATCGCCTGGAAAAAAAAAAATTACCAATTGTCACATTTCTTCGTACGAAGACGTACCCTTTGGGTTGATCATTTTCCACCGTCTTGAACGATTGTGAGCGATACAATGCGGACTAAGGAGGCTTCGGACGATTTGATTATCATATTAGCAAATCTTGGAGGAAAGAAGTGTGGTTAGAAGGTCGTATGTGGTCAGTAGACGACCCTCCCTGGATGCCTCAAGGCGAAGGTATATCTCTGATGCCTACATTTGCTGTTATTCTACTCTGGTCCATCTTAGCTCCTATTTTCTCCATTGATAGTGATATGAACCTTTTTCGGAATCTATCCTCGTATTGTAATCTCTTAGAAATGGTTCATCATCCTTATTTACAGCTGTTAAAGTCGATTATGAAAGGAGAAAAAGATGTCAGATACCAAATCTTTTTAACCATACGCCAAAATTCACTGACCTCGATTAAGTAAAAGAAATCATAACAATGCGTCGCCAAAAGACGTAGAAATCACCAAAAGACTTTGACATCGCCAAGATAAGCCAGTTTTACATAGCTATCAGTCCACGTAAATCAGACCCAGATATACTGCCAATGTCGCCCATACAAAAACCAGCTGCAAAAATAAATAAATCCCCTCTAATGCCGCTAACATTGACCCATTTGCCTTGGATCCCAAACGATCCAGGCTGCAGAGGGAAAACCAGTTTCTTTGGACGTCCAGACTCCCTGGAACAGCTTGAACAGACCTCCCCAAATTTGTTGCCACAATAAACTGGTCTTTGTGAGGGTGGCGACAGTGTGGGCGAGTGTGTGAGTGGCCAAAAGACATCTGAATGACCAAGGAGCGGCGCCGACCGCCCAAGACAATGGCCTTAATAGTGTTCCAGAGGCCTCCGTAATTACCCTTTCTTGGTCACATTGCCTCGCCTTCTCCCTCCTCCTTACGCCTCGCGTTCGCCTTCCTTTGCAGTTTTCTGTCCACCGAACGAGTCCTGTTTCCCTTGATTCATGTGTAATGAATGAGATCTGAGCCGCAGGAATGTTGTAGGATGTTGCGGTAATGTGTGTATGGGGTCTAGGAGACTAGGGTGTGTCGGGAGGTAATGTTGAGGACGAAGACATGTGGAGCGGCATCGCTCAGAGCACACTGTTGCTTCACACTAATCTTGGGAGAATGACGCGTGGCGGTTCCAGCCACTGTCTTACACAGCCTGCGGTGCTGGTGGCTTGGTCAGTGTTACCACGGACTAGGGGGATGCTCTGTCTCTGTCACCACGCACACCTTGGAATGCTGGTGACTCGCTCTGTCTCCCACTCCAGACGGCGCGGTAGTCTGCCTCTGTCCTTGTCTGTTTGTGGGTCTGTCATCACACAGACCTGCAGTGCCGGCGTGGTACCTTTCTCACCACAGACCCTGGGATGGTGTGCCTGTCTCTCGCCACAGACCTAAGATATTGGTCTTGAGCTTTCACTACAGGCTTAGGATTGGTCTCTCTTCCTCTCTAAATCTCACGCTGATGTAGATCTCTCTCTCTCTCTCTCTCTCTCTCTCTCTCTCTCTCTCTCTCTCTCTCTCTCTCTCTCTCTCTCTCCTCGAAGAAGAGAATAATAAAGCGAATTTCTTTTTTTTCGATACACTACATCTTACCGAATAGGATGCGACGCACGTAACAATTTGCGTGTTAAAGAACGAGACCAAGAAGGGCGGGAATTAGGGGCTAGAATTCCTTTCCTCCTGTATTATTACTAAAGCAGAAACACAAGAAGGCAAGGGAGGACTTTTCCTCGAGGGCTCTGACCAGCAGGTATACAGAGAAAGAAAATAGCATTTGACTTCTTATGTATATTATACTTGATCGCTGTTTCCCGCGTTAGCGAGGTAGCACCAGGAACAGACGAAGAAAGGCCACATCCACTCACACTCAGTCTCTAGCTGTCATGTGTAATGCATCGAAACCACAGCTCCCTATCCACAACCAGGCCCCACAGACCTTTCCATGGTTACCATGTATATATATATGGTTTCAGTACCAATAATTCTGCGTATTTGTACTCCTCTGGGAGGGAGTTCTACAGTCGTAGGACCCCAGCTCTTGAACTATTATCATGCAGCTTGATAAACCTTTGTATGCTGTCCACAGCCACCGTCTATAACTCAGTTTATATCAGTTGTCCATTTCTCTTTTTATAAGAAAAGTAGTATTTTTTCACCTCTGGTTTCAAGTTCTAAAGAACTTTTCACTATTGACGTCATGTAATTGGTTTGGAAGCTTGAAGGTTCAGATCAAGTCACCCTTTACTCTTCTTTCTTACGTAGTGGACAAATTCAAGGCCTTTAGCTTGCTCCTGTAACTCAGCTCTTTTAATTCTCATGCTGCCTTTGTTGTCCAACTCTGGTTCTTCTTTGTTAGTTCTTTATGTTGCCTTATTGTGATAAACTTCCTCGGAACTTAAGTAAACCGGTAGTTCTTCAGTTTAAGTGAACTCTTACGTATGTAAACTCACGCACACAAAAACCCATACTTACGTAAACTCACACTTATATAAAAACAAGACTTAAGTAAACTCACTCTTGTTTAAACTCATTTATGTAAGCCTATGTTAAGGAGACCCACAATTATGCAAACTAACACTTACATTAAACCCATAATTAAGTAAACTTACTCTTTTGCAAATTGATGATTATATAAACTCACACTTGTTTAAACTATTGTGGAGGTGTTTATGTTCTCATCCCCACTCCTCCCTCACCCCCCACCCAAACACACACACACACACACACACACACACACTAGCCCTAACATGCTATCCGCCAAGGGTTGTTATTTGGCCAGTATGTACGTAGTAAGATGTGTAAGTAGATGTGTCAATGAGTAGTTGTGAAAGTAGGTGTGCAAGTGGGTAGGTGCAGATGGGTGATTATGTAAGTGTGTAGGTGTGTGAACGAATGACTCTGTGAACAGGCAAGTGGTTAAGTGTGTGTGTAAGTGGGCAGATGTGTAAGTGGATGATCACATTGGCTGGTAGTAAAGTTACGGTGGTAAAGTATGAAGGTCGAATGCTCGTATTTTATTTTTCTTTTGCATCGATGTTGATAATGCTTTAAGGTATAACACACACACACACACACACACACGCACACAGGATAACCAGAGGGCGGGTTCGACTCCCAGGTTCCTCTCCACACCGGAACACCCGACGAGATAATTCAATGGCGCCGGAAGTGATGCTGGTCATTGTGGTGCCGCTCCCGGCCGCCATTGTGTCGCCCGCCTCACAAAATAGAGCAATAT
Organism: Panulirus argus; assembly: GCA_038088735.1. Taxonomy (NCBI): domain Eukaryota; kingdom Metazoa; phylum Arthropoda; class Malacostraca; order Decapoda; family Palinuridae; genus Panulirus; species Panulirus argus. The sequence continues at coordinate 13,073 of JAYMFT010017244.1, read as the reverse complement.
TACTGACCGTGTATCGCCGCTTGCTGTGGACGCCGACCCCAGCGCCCCTGGCGGCCGGGTCTTGCGGCTATACACGCCTACTGCTTCGCTCACCCCCCCCCCACCCCCCCTCCGTGGTCGGCCGTGACTATGTTTGCAGGACCTGTTACACCTGCCGTGCTTGCAGGACCTGTTACACCCGCTGTGCTTTCAGGACCTGTTACACCTGCTGTGCTTTCAGGACCTGTTACACCTGCTGTGCTTTCAGGACCTGTTACACCTGCTGTGCTTTCAGGACCGATGACCCTTCTGGTCAGATGCTGCGAATGTATAAAAGGGAAAAAGAATCCAGCACGTTCACCTCGATGATTTACAGCTGTAAATCATTGATGTAAACGTGTTGTAGCTGTAAATCCCGTTTATATAGCTTCTTAGGTAGTAAATCCCTTACCAGCAAATCCCTATGACGATTCTTCTAACATTTGGATGAGGTCACTTTGTAAACATCAAACTGATGATCTCTTACGACCAAATACTGAAATTCTGCAAACGCTGATATTAGCATTTCTAGTGGTTAGCTCTCCAGGTTCTGTAGGCCCGGATTACTTCGTCTATGACGACCAAATATTGGAATTTTGTAAAAACACTGATCTTTGCACCTCTAGCAGTTATCTGTCTTATTTCTGTAGTCCCCCATTACAGTGACCTTCGCGGTCATCTGCTGGAGTTCTGTAACACTGCTCTTAGCGCCTCTAGCAGTTAGCTACCAAAGTTCTGTAGGACCCCCAAGTGTAGCGCCTCTAGTGGTTAGCTACCTAAGCTCCTCAAGTCCCGAGTGCGGCGCCTTTAGCGGTTAGCTACCGAAGTTCCTTAAGTCCCGAATGCAACGCCCTTTAGCGGTTTGCTGCCAAAGTTCCGAAAATTTGGAGGAAGGAAGCCCGGCCTATACATCTGACATAGAGCGAGTACCATTACTCATATGCGTGTTCGTATATGTGCGTATTAGTGTACGTATCGTCTGTATATCTGTGTGTACTTGCTATCAACGTGTAGGGGCCGCTGAACCTAACTGTACACATCCTGACTGGCTCATGTTTCGGCTGGCATGTTTACATTTTCTCGTTCGTACACACTGGGAAAATCGGGAACCTGGCTAACTTGAATTTCTGTCATAACAAATCTGTGTTAAGTTGGTTTTCTTTACATAAATTGGTTGCATTTAATAAACTCAAGATCCGTCTTGACAGGAGCCTCTTTAAGTGCTGGTACAATAGACGGGAGTTTGGTAAACGAAGTACATGGATGATTCTTTTATCTGGAAGTTCTTATAACAAAAATAATTCATGCAAAAAAACTGATAAGTAAAAAGAAATTTTCAACATTGCTGCCAAAGTCTTTAACAACCTATGAGAATATTTGTCAAATGTTTGGTTCAGAGGATTTCAGAAGATCAAGATTAAGGATTTTAGATCTGCAGATATACGGTTAGGATCAATAATATATAAAAATGAATTTTAGATGGATGAATGGCAGCTTTCATATATAGTAATTAGGATTTATAAAGGCCATGTTTAAGTGAGAGATTGTGAATGAGAAAATTTATGCTAAGGAAAGCTTTATCAGGTATAGTGGCAGATAGATTTGATGTCTTTAATTGACTTCAGTCTATAGAATAGATAGATTTGATGTCTTTAATTGACTTCAGTCTATGGAATAGATAAATTTGATGTCTTTAATTGACCTTAGTCTATGGAAAAGTTATTGTAGGATTATGAGACTGCTATAGCTATAGCTGGCTGCCTTGTTTAATTGTGTAAAGTCTTATGTGTAGAGTGGTGTAAAGTCTCACTTGTAGAAGGGTGGAAAGTCGTACCTGTGATATGCAAAGTCTAACTTGTGAAGTGTTGTAAAGTCTAACTTGCTGAGTGGTGTAAAGTATTACTTTAGATGCCAAGAACGTCGACAAGGACCCTTCTTCTCAAAGAAGCCCACCTTATCGAGTTCCCGCGTGAAGCGTAGCCTCAAAGCTGTAAGAGCCACTTTAAAGGTGTCAGAGTTTGCATAATGATAATAAAGAGAATAGTAATAATAATAATAATAATCTCAATTTGAGTTTCGATTTGATTTTCATCTGGACTTCAGTGTTATTTTCACTAACCTGACGTTTCCTCATTATTTTCTCACCTGAGAAACTCATCCTTCGTAACCCAGAGCATTCTCTTCATCCCAGTGGGATTATCTCGGGAATGAATAGCTGTGAGATGATTGTATTTCTCCCTGACTCATTCGTGATATATACTTTACTGTCGTCCACAACTGCTGTTGGCAGCAATGTATATGGGGTTGTAAGTTAATCCTTGACTATTTTATATTTGACTCTGTACCATATTCAGTGAAAAAAAAATCTATTTTGTAACTATAAAAGTATGATCATTTCATATATGTACAGCAAGAGTACCCCAAGGGACTGTGCGGTCTTCCCTCCGTTTAGAGACTTCGGGGTAGGGTCGTGGACCTAAGTTTGTGGGAAATTAACTCCCACATCTGGTAGGTGGCTGGAGTCTCCTGTTCCATCCACCTAATAGAAATGTGAGTCTTCTCTCATTCTCTACTTCGAAATTTACTATTTTTAGCGTCCGCTCCATAATTTAGGAACGAGAGGAAGGATTGGAATGATGTTTTGTACATTACGTACCTTCAGACGATTCGTCATGACCCACATTTAGAGTCCTATCTTCAAGGTCAAAGGTCACAGTAAGGGATATGGAATTTATAGTATCCGCCCCATCGCTTTTGATATTGTGGAGGGAATACAGCGACGTTTTGTGCAACTGTTACCCACCACCAGACATTATGTTTAGAAGCCAAGCGCAGGAATGTGTCGCGACCAGTCCTGTCCTTCAACATCGCATCTGGGCTCAAACTTTTACACAAATTAGAATTGCCAACGGACAATGTGATGCCTGCTGTGCCCATTTCTAACTATTTTATGTTCTTCCAAAATGCTCATTCGTGTCATTATGATATAGCTTACTCACGGCTCGTTTTCAAAAAACTGCAAACGGTATATCTTATGTTTCACTGGAACATCTCTGTCATCGTGTTTTCAGAGACCCTTTACTCAACCCTTAAGAACTATGAGTGATACGATGGGGCTCCTTATTGTTGCTGCCCATCATGATGGGGCCCCTTATTGTTGATACCCATCATGATAGGGCCCCTTATTGTTGCTGCCTCTTATAATGGGGCCTTCAGTAGTGACTCCCACCAATCTAGATATCGCTATTACTGTATTAGATATGTCTGTTGTTACATATTCCATTTTTTTCTGTGAAACCAATGAAGAATTTCGATACTTGGCTTCCGAGAAGCTGCATTATGTCGCAGCGTCTAATGAAATGGCTGGCCATTTTGTTTTATGGTTTTCTACCCTTTGCTATTCCTTTATCCCTGTATTGAGAGTTAGGCGTCCAGGATAAGCTATCGCTTCTCTTTCCGGTGATTTGAGCTTATGTTTAGAGACACTCCAGAGGTGACAAGATGAATGCGAGAAATGTTGTTTTGGTGGCGAGATGAAAGTGAATATATTTTTCAGGTGGCGGGAAGAATGTGATATGTTATTTTGGTGACGAGGTGAATGTGAGGTCCTTTTTCCCGTGATGATTGTGGAAATTTGGTGACAAGATCAGCGTGGAAGTTTAATCTGTTTAATGACGCTTAATGCGAATTTTGTTCTAAAGGGCTAATTCTATGTCCCTGATTTATTTCTGGGGACGAGTTCTGTATCCGTGATTTGTCTCTATGTCTGTGTCTGTTGCAAGTGTCGAATGGAAGCGTTGCTTGCCAACTACATTCTTTCTCAACGCTTGTGTGTGAATGTTCTGTTTTGAGCTGCGTGTCGACGCTTGTCACACTATGAGTCCTTCTTACGTACCCATCTAATGCCAGCAGTGATGATATTTTGAGCGTCGCTTTCGTTTTTCTGTTGACCATACATTTCTTCTTTATAGATTCAATGTTTTTTTCTGAAAAGAAAATCTGTTGGTTACATTTCTGCTGCTGAGGTCTCAGTAATCCTCCTGTTGTTTCCTACTTGCTACTTCTGTTGTTGGATCCTTCTGTTGTTTCCTACTTGTTACTTCTGCTGTCGGAGTCACAGTGGTCCTTTTGCTGTTTTCTGCCAATTCAATAGCGTCTGTTTATCTCCTCCTGAAGGGAGTCCGTCGCCTTGCGTCTGTTTATGGCAGGTACTGAGTCTAGTCTGTGGTTCCTATGGTCTGTCCAGTATATCAGATGTTTACACTCGTCCCAAGCTATCCTTCACGCCTTTCACACTCCGCTATGTTCTTACTGTCCTTGGGGGTCGTTGCCGCGACCTTGCTGACATAGGGCGTCGCGTTGCGTCCTACTATCTAAGGGCGTCGCGCCTCATCCTTGCTACCCAAGGTCGTAGTTTCACTAAGAGCTACTCTAAGGCGTCTTGCGCCACATAATCACTATCCCAGGGTGTCGCGTCACATCCTTACTATCCCAGACCGTCACGCCATATCTTTGCTCTCCAGGGGCGTCGCGTCACATCCTTGCTGTTCTTGGGCGCCACGCCGCATCCTTGCTATCCCGCAGCGTCGCGTCGCATCCTTGCTATCCTGGAGCGTTGCACAACGTCCTTGCTATCCTAAGAGGCAACTGTTACCTCCTGCTATCTGACCCCTCAACGTCCGGTGAGGCGGGGAGACTATCTTTGGCTGGTGGGGAGTAGTTCTGTGGCCACGCCAAGGGAAGGAAGCTTGATACAACGACCTTGTGACGTCGTGATAGTGCGTCTCCTCCCCCTCCACCTCTATCTGTCTTGTATCCGCTGTCGTGCGTACTGACCCGATCCCTTCACCCCTCCGCTCTCCCTCCGCACAGCACCCCACGCCTTCCACCCCCTTCCCTCCACACACCGACCTGCCTCCCCACCACCCCTCCCTTCACATTCTGCCCTACTCCCTCCCTCCACACACTACACTGCTCCCTCCCTCTCTCCCTCCCTCCCTCCTTCCCACACACGTGGTCCACGCCAGGCCAGCAGTGAACTCCTGCCTTAGGGGACACCCTGTATTAGTGAGTGAATAACGTCGATGAATGACAGATTGGATCATTCACTGATTGGCTGAAAGACCGGCGGGTTGAGTTACTGACTGGTTCTGTAACCGATTGACAGTGACTTATCGGTTGGCTGTCTGCTTACCATCCTGCTTGCCTGCTTATTTACTTTCCTACTTGCTTGCTTACTTGCCATCCTGCTTGCTTGCTTACTTGCTTCCCAGACAGCCATGAAGCCAACACGTTGCATCCACGTATCTGCTGCGTCGCAGGACACACACCTTCCCAACACTAAACTGGTCACGTCGTTGAATTTAACGCTCATGATGTACGCGTGGAATTCAACTCTCATGAGGAGACCATACCAGTGCTGTCTGTACTGTCTTGTGTAATGCTAATATCTAAAAAGATAATTTTTGCCCATATCTATAACAAGTCTCTAAAATTAAACTCTTAACGGACAGTGTGTGTGTGTGTGTGTGTGTGTGTGTTCATTTTCCGTTGCACTGTCCTCGAAACAAAAGGAATAAGTGAACACAAACACATAACTGGGGTTGGGGAGGGGGTCAGGTGAAAAAAGCCCCGAGGCTGTAACGCGTTACCTGTTGTCCCGTTATGTTGTGACGGTATGTGAAGGGAGGGGTGTGTGTTTGTAGGAAATGATGAGGCCCATATTGTGTGTGTATGTTTGTGTGTGTGTAATTTCATATTTGTAATTACCTATTTCAACCGCACGGGGAGGGACTTCTACACTCATAGACCTTCATCTCTTTGAATTTCTTCTATGCTGTCTGTATCCATTGTCTCATAATTCCAACTCCCTTTTACTACAACATACTTCTTTACATATTTTCGGACAATATTCTGCTTGATTACACGTCACGGCTCTGGCTGTTCTATCCCTGCATCTTCCGAAGAAGTCTTCACTGTGTAAGTCATCAAGCTGCTTTGAAAACTTAATTGTGATCAAGTCACCTTAACTCTTCTTTCTTTCATGCTTGACAAGTTCATGACACCTATAACCTCTCCTGGTAGCTCAGCTAACATTTCTGGTACCATCTTTGTCGCCCTTCTCTGGAGTTACTTCATTATTTCTTTGGGCTTCTTTAGGCGCAGCTACTAAACCTGAGAGGCATATTCCAGTCGTGAACCAATGTACTAGAGAATATAAACAGTTAGCTGAATATTTTTTTTGATCCATATACTTGAATGTTATTCTAACATTTGCCACAAGATAGGTTATCTCCTTTCCAATTCTCCTAAACGCGCCACTTTGTCGACAGGTTGGTGACGATGTCTTTCACAGACAGATTCCTACAGCCTTCTCGATGTTATTCAGATCGATACTGTCTTTGCTGGTAACCCATCCTAATTACTTTACGTTTACTCGGGCTGAATTTCGTCAGCCATTTATGAAACCAACTTTGAAGTTTGTTTATGTCTCCCTGTGAGTTGCCTTTCACTTCTTTTCTTGACCTTTTCATCATTCGCAAACATATTCAGGTAGGAGTCTAATCCTTGTAGCAAGTCATTTAAGAAAAGCAATGGCCCCAGAACAAACCCTTGCGGTACACCACAGGTGACCTCAACCCATTTCTCTCTGGTTCTCTCCCATTCACGGTAAGAACCAGAGCTCGAATAAAATGTCAAAAACTTATGAGTTATTTTAAATGAATAACCTGAATTCATGATACTAAGAACATATGAAAAAGATATCAGACTAAAATATACGAGTGTCCTGCAAAAAAGAAAAACTTGGGAAGATTATGTGATGCAATACCAAGAGACATACGTGGCATACATGGAGAAACGACAGAAACATTTACAAGAAAACTAGTTTCTTGGTTGAAGTCAGTCCCTGATGAACCTCGGACTGACAGCTACGTGTGCAAGGGGCGTGGCGGCAGAGACAGACAGCTTAATTCAACAAGCAAAACATGCTGTAAGCGCTACGCGCTGGCCTTACCATTCTAGCAAAATATCGCCGTAGGTATTCGTAGGTAGCCGGTACTCTGTGGCCAGCCTCCTCCTACTTCCAAGGGTATTTACCCATTCCCCAGTTCCATTTTCTCCCCCTTCCTTTACCTCCTCCTTCCTTCACCTCCCGTTGCCTACTTCCAGCCCGCCAGTCACCAGGTCCATTCCCTTAATCCTCTTCCTGATAATTACAACCATAGAGAACACGGCCTTTCCTGCCACACCTCAGCTTACCACACCACCACAGCTGGGGTCAGCTTACTGCACCACTACAGCTGGGGTCATCTTACCACACCACCACAGCTGGGGTCAGCTTACCACACCACCACAGCTGGGGTCAGCTTACTGCACCACTACAGCTGGGGTCAGCTTACTGCACCACTACAGCTGGGGTCATCTTACCACACCACCACAGCTGGGGTCAGCTTAACACACAACCACATCGGGGGTCAGCTCACCACACTACTACGGTTGGGGTTAGCTTAGCACACCACCACTGCCAGAGTGAGCTTTCTACGCTACCACAGCTGGAGTCATCTTATAGGACCGCCATAGCTATTGTCAGTTTTCAGTACTATCATAAAGCATCATTTAGCAAAAATTAGGGCATCAGTTGATAAGAGTGAGGTCAACTGGTAACAGTAAGGTCATCAACTGGTCAGAGTGATATATCAGATAACGCAGAACAAGATCATTATCTGCTTATACTTTTAGCCAAAAGTTTGTTGCCTAAAACCACACTCAGACAAAAGAAAAAGTTTAGATTGTTATACGGTAAGGTATAATGCTGGGTGATAACGCTGCGATGGTATAGACTGAGGATATAATGTGACGGGTCAAAGTTATTGGAGTAAGGGTATTATAGCTAAGGTCTGATGACCTCAAAAAATATGAGGGGTTAAAATCGATGCTACATTTGAAAGGTGTGGGGTTTGAAATCTATAGTTTGTAGCTGTCGAGTTGATAATGTAACATGTTTCCATTAAGAATTAGTTCATACTTTCATTCATATGTGTCATCGTAATATCTTTTATTCCTATGCTATCTAGAAAGATTATATTTTCCTCATAGGAGGGTAAATGATTTTTTTTTATCACGTGCCATCATACTAAGTTACATTTTTGTTTCACGTGCTTTCGTACTAATTACATTATTTTTCTTCTTCTTCTTCTTCTTCTCTCTCTCTCTCTCTCTCTCTCTCTCTCTCTCTCTCTCTCTCTCTCTCTCTCTCTCTGTCCACACACAAATACACAGAAATTAATGAATATCTATATATCTATAACAGATATAGCATACATAAACATGATGTAAGTCGATAGAAAAACAAGTTATGCCTTCCTGGGAGCATTTGTCTCCAAGACAGACAGAAGTTAGGAAGATCTTAAAAAGTAATCCTGTAATGTACAGTCTCACTGACCCCATCCAAACAGGTGACATGTCTTTGCAAATGATCCGATGCTATTGAAAGCAGGCCAGACGATGCTCTTTATCCTCTCTTTCGAAACCCATGATTATAACTAACTCTGCATCCCTATTCCAAAATTCACTCCAGTCTAGTTAATCGACCTCTTGTCACTCTACCATAAAGGAAAAAAAAGTGATATACTCATTCGGCGGTTCTTGTGAATAACAAAGTAACGTAACAAGAAGACTTATCCTCAAAATATGGATTGTTTTGTATATTTTTGTTTGGGTATAGAGAACGTTTCCGTTTCCCTAACTAAAAAGAAAACGGAAGCTTACAAACAAACTAACGGGCGTGTGTAGTTGCTACTAACGAGGGAATGACATCTGCCTCCAGGATCCAAGTTTTGGAGGGAATTAAATGGTGGTAACTGAAAGCTCATTAATCCTCTAATTGGCTGGTTGTGGTAATTAGGGAGATTAAGCGAGAAAAAGAGATGGGGAGAGGGAGAGAGAGAGAGAGAGAGCAGTGGAGGCAGATCACTGATTACTCAGGGAATCTCTTGACAATTTCCGGGTGATTAGGTGGAGGAAATAATGGAAGAGCTTCTCTCTGAACCCTAATCACCACTTTATCATCCAGCTCACCTGGAAGTTCACCATTTAATGGTCACTCATCTGCTTAATCATATGAACCGCCTTGGAAACGAAGTCACTCTACCTTTCCACGATTGTAGAGACAGTCTCTGTGCTTTTCATACTAAGACTGTCGCCTCACGAACCAACAGATCGCCAGCGGATGACATACGACTGTTTAAAAAAAAAAAAATACTGACCGTCTAACTACAAGTTTAAGTTTCACAGTTAAAGATCAACCATCTTAAACTGTTCCCGGGTCACCTTGTGGCCGCTGGGGACCCGGAAGTATGGGTCATTACGCTCTGGTAACTTCTTTCTGTACATCGTTAAATCCTGGAACGAAATACCTTCTCATATTTTCCCCACAGTTACAACGTGCTTCCTCTGTTTGTGGCATGTTTTCTGCCTCCTACAATATCCTTTCTTCCTTATTTCTCTCTGTTTTCAACCCTTTACATACTGCAGTGAAGTTCTGGCCTCGATAACAACTCTTGTCCGTTATTGAAGCCTCCCAGATGAAAGAAAACGGAAATTACAATAGCCAGATTAGATGTTTTGGCGAATACACCTACCTTGGGCCAAGACTCGGCCCCCAAAGCCTTTAAATGCGTCACAACGAAGGCTTCTCCTCTGACCCGGCGGTATAGAAACTTCAGCAGACACTGTAATGTAAGGGCAAAGAGTTGAGGACCCGCCAGTCAACTTGGAACAGACGAGGTCTGAGTACCGAAAGAAATTATACTTGTTGCGTCCAAATTCCCAGCACATCCTGAACCCTCCGTCAAAACCCCGCCACCTGTAGCCGGAAAAAAAGATAAAAAAAAAAGTAAATTCGAACTGAATGGACTAAAATTAAATGTCCCGTTCTTTCCTGCCGAGACCTTTGAGGATTCATAATCTCATTTCACCTCCTCCATCTCTCCCCTTCAAGCTCGGATCGTGCAGGTCGGGAGCAAGAAATATCATCACAGGAAGGTATCCCTCACTACTGTTCCCCCGATGAACTAACTCGCTGTTAAAGACATGTGCTGGAAATTACGCAACGTTAATTCATTCATTCTTGCTTCTCCCTTAACAGAGGTGCCGTATATAATCTTTATGAATATCCTCCGTCATTCAAAGGGATACCTCAGGACCAAAACATTATCTAAGATTTTAACAGAAGTATTTTATAAAAGTTGAACCGTCACTTTAAAGGTGAATGGGACTACTGATATTACCTAACAACTGACCTGTGACATCATCTTTCATCTGAACCACTATCATCCAACGCTTGAACCTCGAAATTACCTTTCATTCACTTGAACCAGTGTCATCCAACATTATCTGAAATGAACCAAGCCACATCATATTAAATTGATTCCTAATATGACTGTAACCTGGAGTTTTCATAATGCAGGAATTAGCACTGTTACGAAATACGAAAATGATCGTTGCTCAAGGCTTCAGCATTAACGTTTGAAACGTCTAGATTCGAGACAGGACTCGTATACAATACGTCGTGACAGTTTGACACAAAAATGATATGTCATACACCAGCGAGACGAAGTGGAATGAGCACGAACGGCAGCAATGTTCACTGCTGCATTTCTCTGCTCACCTTGAGCACCATACGATAATCTGAGTATCAGTAGTTTGACTGCATCCTAATCTGATTCTATCACCTTACACGGGGCCTGAACGCACCCCATGAGTGTACAAAATACCGCCAATCCGCACAACGAACGGACTTTACTCTGCATGTCGTCTAACATTACTAGTATTCCTTCAGATCCTTCCCAAGGTGATTTTAAGATTGGGGGGGAACGCCTTACTGACCATCTCTCTGGGGGCGTAAATGAAACTATAGGTTTTTGTCCTGAGCATAAGGGTGTAGGGTGTTGTACTGACTTATTGGCTGTTTTGAGGAATTGCAGTCTGTAGATTTAGTATTAGGTGATGCCTACAGTGTAGCGAAATAAGAATGGGTGGAAATATCGTTTGGGAGAATATCAAAAAGCGTTCGCATTAAGGTCAGTGGCCGAGGGCGTCATTTCCCACAAGTTGTGAGCCAGGTTAAGTTCTTGGTTCAGCCTTATCATCTAGGGGCCTAACTCAGGCACGCTCTGGAGCTATGGGCCTTATTATGCCTCTCGAGGGACGGACTCAGTGACTCCGTGTCTGCTTGTGCTCCAGCAAGCGTCATATATACTTCGTGCATATACTCTGGGTGTAAAAGGAAAAAGTCGAGCCACCAGAAGTATGAGTGGGAGTATGGTTTTTATGCTTGATAGAAAAGGGGGTTGGGGGTGAGAAAAGTGTCTCTGTGCTGGGAATGAGTGACGGAGGCTATCTAGAAAGGATCGAAAGGCGATGTATGGTGTTAGGCCCGACGTAGTGGTGTTACGGGCCATAATGAGGATCTCCAAGAGATCGAAGGCTGCTGCTGTTGACGAGACCATATGTTGCGTAGTAGCTAAGTGTAACATAGTGTTCGGGGTCTGTGAAGCTGAGGCTATGTAAATTGCGTTTGTGAATTGTCCTAAGCAGCTCCAAGCTGGAGACAGTATAACAGGTCATCACCTTAAGCCCTGATATTATCCCGGGGCATTACCACCCACTCTGCATCATATTTAATACACGAGTGGGCCGCTGTATTAGCATGTAAAGTGAGACCATTTACAAAGTAGCGCCCGGCAATGCCGGCTGCGTTACGAGAGCATTAAGTTCCCTGTGGCCATGCTGGCTCGGCACTCGACCTTATTTACGGAGTTCTCGACGCGACCAACACTGGCTCCGAATGGATTAAGGGAATTATATCGTTGGCTTAATGGTTTTAATAGGGATTTATGTGGGGGATCTAGCCATCGGGAATATCCAAAATTAGGTCATCAAGTTTAAAGGGTGGGGGACATGCATGTTTCTTCGGTGCTTACCATGCTGTTCTTAACATATACCACTTTGATAAGACACGAATGGAAATAAATTGTTAGTTATATTCCGTGATATAAAACTCACAGGTATATACCAACCTGCTTTTGATCGGGAAATGAACTCGCAATTTCAGCTTCTCGTAGAGAAATCCAACGTTAAGTATACCAGCAGGTATGAATTCTACTGTAAAGATCTCACTCCCTTCAAATGAAACATGAAAATAAATCATCGAAGCAAACACCTGAGCCACACCCGTGTATCTTTCCTGATACCACTATGTTCTTTCCTAATCTGATGCTCTCTGCATACTAACACCCTCTCAGTCACTACTCTCTCATACCAAGTACACTCAACAAACGTATTTCTTTATAATTTGAACACTCACCTCAGTCCTTTTGCTTTTATGTAATGGCATTATACATGCATTACACCAGTCCTCAGACACCTCACCACGGTCCATACATATATTGTAAATCCTAACCAACCAATCAACAACACAGTCCCCCCTTTTTCTTAAGGAAAATCAACCTTGCATTCTAGCCGCCTTGCCACATTTCGTCTTACGCAAGGCCTTCACCACCTCTTCTCTCTTCACCATGCCACTTGAAATGACTCTCTCACTTCAAATTCCTCCCCGAACCAAGCACCCTACATCTGCCACTTTATTATCAAACGCTTTCAGCAGTCCTTCAAAATACTCATGACATCTCCTCACTTCGCCATTACCTGTTACCACACACCTATTTGTCCACTTCGCTGATGTCTGCATTTGTTCTCAGGTGTTTTCCACGTTATCAACCTCCTTCCAAAACATTTTCTTACTCTCCTTTAAGTATTCTGATACTCGCTCACCCCACCTCTCATTTACCCTCATTTTCAACCCCTGCATCTTCCTTTTCACCTCCTGCCGCTTTCTTCTGGTGTAGCGGTTAGCGTCCCTGACCATGACGCATTCACGGGCCACCCAGGGTCGAGCGCATAGGTTCGAATCCTGGCTGCGGCAGTCTGTCCACAGTCAACCCAGCTGTTCGTCCACCCCTGGGGGTTGGTCGATGAAATGGCTACCTGGCTCA
>JAYMFT010017233.1:0-16601 GCA_038088735.1 Panulirus argus | reverse complement strand
ACTACTGAAAATTGGATTGACCACCATAGGGACAATTTACGTCACCAGCAGCTACAGCAAACATGAACATGAAGCCATCCAACATCCCCAGCACGAGCAGGAGCGCCTCAGACCCGGTAACATCAAGACACACCTCATTTTAGGTTGGGGGAAATAATGCGTGGAGGGAAGCAGACATGGTCCTCATTGTTGGTGGCGGCGGCAGGTGTGAGGCTGTGGATACCGCCCTCTTCTGCCTCCATACTCATTTTCGCATCATCTCATATTTTTCACTTTTTTCCACTCTGGCCCTGGCTATCTTTTGTATCTTCGGGTCTATTTTGGCTTTGTGTAGTCCACAGTGATTGGAAAATGGGTGAATAGGCGTGGAAAAAATCGTGGTGGGTCGTGTATTCAGAGGAAGCTGGCGAGCCTTTCACACCACGAAACAATGACTGTGTACGAACACACTCCGCCGCCGCCGCCGCCGCCCGACCGGCGCGCCTCACAACCTATAATTGTCCGCTGGTTTCGTACGTTTTTTTTCCCCCCCCTCGTAGATTTGCAATTTTTCTGTCGATTTTCTTTCGCAATGTTTCTCCCTTAATATTCTATTAACTGTTCGGGAACCAGAAACTTTGGCAGTTGAGGAATATGAAAACAGGAGGCGTTGCGTGGGAGTGTCTGCGGCCGAGGTGCGGAGGAGCCGTGGCGTGTTGACCGCCTTGGTCAACCCCTCGTCTCCCCCGCAGCCCCATAAAACATCCTTCTCATTAAATTATTGAAAATACGTCTGTGTACATTTGTTAACGGGGAGCGCGACGGGTGATAATGAGCCTTGGATACATACACATTAAATCTCTGCTCAACACATCCCTATCGTCGGGGAATTTACTTTTGGCGCGGCAATCAATCGGTTATTACCGGCGGGTAAATCAAGAGATGCTTTGATATAATTCGTCGCTCCTAAGCCTGGCTGGCGGGCCTTCCGTGCACCGGCATAATTACGGTTCTTATATCATATCTCATTAATGCCGTCCCTCCTGCTAATCTGATTAACAAATGCATTTTTACCAACCGTCGCTCCTGCTTCTCCTAATGCCATCGCCGCTACTGCTGGTGGCCGCTGCTACCATCGCCGTTACTGCTGGTGGCTACTACTACCATCGCCGCTTCTGCTGGTGGCTACTACTACCATCGCCGCTTCTGTTGGTGGCTACTACTACCATCGCCGCTTCTGCTGGTGGCTACTACTACCATCGCCGCTACTGCCGGTGGCCGCTACTACCGTCGCCGCTACTGCTTGTCGCCGCTACTACCATCACCACTACTGCCGACGGCAGCTACTAACATCGCCGCTACAGCTGGTGGCCGCTACTACCATCGCCGCTTCTACCGACGGTTGCTACTAACATCGCCGCTACTGCTGTTGGCTGCTATTAACATCGCCGCTACTGCTGGTGGCCGCTACTACCATCGCCGCTACTGCCGACGGCAGCTACTAACATCGCCGCTACGGCTGGTGGCCGCTACTACCATCGCCGCTGCTGCCGGTGGCCGCTACTGCCATCGCCGCTTCTACCGACGGCTGCTACTAACATCGCCGCTACTGCTGTTGGCCGCTATTAACATCGCCGGTACTGCTGGTGGCCGCTACTACCATCGCCGCTACTGCCGGTGGTCACTACTACCATCGCCGCTACTACCGACGGCCGCTATTAACATCGCCGCTACTGCTGGTGGCCGCTATTAACATCGCCGCTACTGCTGGTGGCCGCTACTACCATCGCCGCTACTGCTGGTGGTCACTATTACCATCGCCGCTACTACCGACGGCCGCTACTAACATCGCCGCTACAGCTGGTTGCCGCTACTACCATCGCCGCTACTGCCGGTGGTCACTACTACCATCGCCGCTACTGCCGGTGGTCACTATTACCATCGCCGCTACTACCGACGGCCGCTACTAACATCGTCGCTACAGCTGGTTGCCGCTACTACCATGGCCGCTACTGCCGGTGGTCACTACTACCATCGCCGCTACTGCCGGTGGTCATTACTACCATCGCCGATACTGCCGATGGCCGCTACTACCATCACCACTACTGCCGGTGGCCGCTACTACCATCGCCGCTACTGCCGGTGACCGCAACTACCATCGCCACTACTGCCGGTGGCCGCTACTACCATCGCCGCTACTGCCGGTGGCCGCTACTACCATCGCCGCTACTGCCAGTGACCGCAACTACCATCGCACTACTGCCGGTGGCCGCTACTACTATCGCCGCTACTGCCGGGGACCTCAAATACCATCGCCGCTACTGCCGGTGGGCGCAACTACCATCGCCACTACTGCCAGTGGCCGCTACTACCATCGCCGCTACTGCCGGTAGCCGCTACAACCATCACCACTACTGTCGGTGGCCGCTACTACCATCGTCGCTACAGCCGATGGCTGCAACTGCCATCGCCACTACTGCCGGTGGCTTCTACTACCATCGCCGCTACTGCTGGTGGCCGCTACTACCATCGCCGCTACTGCTGGTGGCCGCTACTACCATCGCCGCTACTGCCGACGGCCGCTAGTAACATCGCCGCTACCGCCAGTGGCCGCTACTACCATGGCCGGTACTGCCGACGGCCGCGACTACAATCGCCACTACTGCCGGTGGCCGCTACTACCATCGCCACCATTGCCGGCGGCCGCTACTACCATCGCCGCTACTACTGGTGGCCTCTAATGCCGATGGCCACTACTATCATCGCCACTACTGCCCGTGGCCGTGTCTACCATCGTCGCTACTGCCGACGGCCGCTACTGACATCGCCGCTACTGCCGGAGGCCGCGTCTACCATCGCCGCTACTGCCGGTGACCGCTACTACCATCGCCACTACTGCCGGTGCCCGCTACTACAATCGCCATTATTCATGGTGGCCGCTGCTACCATCACCGCTACTGCCTGCGGCCGTTTCTACCATCGCCGCTACTGCCGACAGCCGTTATTAACATCGCCGCTACTGCTGGTGGCCGCTACTACCATCACTGCTACTGCTGGTGGCCGTTACTACCATTGCCGCAACTGCTGGTGGCCACTACTGCCATCACCGCTACTAATGGTGGCCACTACTATCATCGCCGCTACTGCTGGTGGCCGCTACTACCATCGGCGCTACTGCTGGTGGCAGCTACTACCATCGCCGTTGCTGCTGGTGACAGCTACTACCATCGCCGCTACTGCTGGTGGCTATTACTACCATCGCTGCTACTGCTGGTGGCCACTACTACCATCGCCGCTACTGCTGGTGGCCGCTACTACCATCGCCTCTACCGCTGGTGACAGCTGCTACCATTGCCACTATTGCTGGTGGCCGCTACTACCATTATCGCTACTGCGGGCGGCCGCTACTACCATCGCCGTTATTGCTGGTGGCAGCTTCTCCCATCGCCGCTACTGCTGGTGGCCGCTACCTCCATCACTGCTACTGCTGGTGGCCATTACTACCATCGCCGCTACTGCAGGTGGCCGCTACTACCATCGCCGCTACTGCTGGTGGCCGCTACCTCCATCACTGCTACCGCTGGTGGCCGCTACTACCATCGCCGCTACTGCTGGTGACAGCTACTACCATTGCCGCTACTGCTGGTGGCCGCTACTACCATTATCGCTACTGCGGGCGGCCGCTACTACCATCACCGCTCCTGCTGGTGGCAGCTTCTACCATCGCCGCTACTGCTGGTGACAGCTACTATCATCGCTGCTACTGCTGGTGGCCGCTACCTCCATCAACGCTACTGCGGGTGGCCACTACTACCATCGCCGCTACTGCTGGTGGCAGCTACTACCATCGCCGCTACTGCTAATGACAGCTACTACCATCGCCGCTACTACTGGTGGCCGCTACTGCTGGTAGCCGCTACTGCCATCGCCGCTACGGCCGGTGGCTGCTACTGCCATCACTGCTACTGTTGGTAACCGCTATTACCATTACGACTACTGCCGGAGGCAGCCACTACCATCACCGCTACGGCTGGTGACCGCAATTACCATCGCCACTACTGCTAGTGGCCGCTATTACCATAGCCACTACTGCTAGTGGCCGTTACTACCATCACCGCTACTGCTAGTAGCCGTTACTATTATCGACGCTACTGCTGGTGGCTACTACTACCATCGCCGCTACTGCTGGTAGACGCTACTACCATCGCCAAATAATGTTGGTAGCCGTTAATACCATCGCCGATACTGCTAGTGGTCGCTACTGCCGGTGGACACTACTGCCATCGCCGCTACTACTATCGCCGCTAGTACTGGTGGCCGCTACTACCATCGCCGCTACTGCTGGTGGCAGCTACTACCATAGCAGCTTCTCCTGGTGGCAGCTACTACCATCGCCGCTACTGCTGGTGGCCGCTACTACCATCGCCGCTACTGCTGGTGGCCACTATTACCATCACCGCTACTACCATTACCGATACTGTGGGCGGCCGCTACTACCACCGCCGCTACGGCTGGTGGCCGCAATTACCATCGCCACTACTGCTAGTGGCCGCTATTACCATAACCACTACTGCTAGTGGCCGTTACTACCACCACCGCTACTGCTGGTAGCCGTTACTATCATCGACGCTACTGCTGGTGGCTACTACTACCATCGCTGCTGCTGCTGGTGACAGCTACTACCATCGCCGTTACTGCTGGTAGCAGCCACTACCATCGCCGCTGCTGCTGGTGGCTGATACTACCATCACCGCTACGGCTGGTGGCCGCTACTACCATCGCCGCTACTGCTGGTGGCCGCTACTGGTGGTGGCCGCTACGACCATCGCCGCTACTGCTGGTGGCAGCTACTACTATCGCCGCTACTGCTGGTGGCCGCTACTTCCAATCGCCGTTACTACTGGGGGCATCTACTCCCATCGCCACTACTGCTGGTGGCATCTACTCCCATCGCCGCTACTGCTGGTGGCATCTACTACCATCGCCGCTACTGCTGGTGGCAGCTACTACAATCGCCGTTACTACTGGGGGCATCTACTACCATCGCCGCTACTGCTGGTGGCAGCTAGTACCATCGCCGCTACTACTGGTGGCATCTACTTCCATCGCTGCTACTGCTGGTGGCATCTACTATCATCGCCGCTACTAGTGGTGGCCGCTACAACCATCGCCGCTACTGCTGGTGGCAGCTACTACCATCGCCGCTACTGCAGGTGGCCGCTACTTCCATCGCCGCTACTGGTGGTGGCCGCTACAACCATCGCCGCTACTGCTGGTGGCAGCTACTACCATCGCCGCTACTGCTGATGGCAGCTACTTTCATTGCCGCTACTGCTGGTGGCCGCTACTGGTGGTGGCTGCTACAACCATCGCCGCTACTGCTAGTGGCAGCTACTACCGTCGCCGCTACGGCCGGTGGCTGCTACTGCCATTACTGCTACTGCTGGTGGCCGCTATTACCATTGCGACTACTGCCGGTGGCAGCCACTACCGTCACCGCTACTGCTGGTGGCCGCTACTGCCATCGCCGCTACTGCTTGTGGCAGCTACTACCATCACCGCTACTCCCGGTGGCCACTACTACCATCGTCGCTACTGCTGGTGGCTGCTACTACTATCGCCGCTACTGCTGGTGGCTTGTACTACCAACACCGCTACTCCTGGTGGCCGCTACTACCATCGTCGCTACTGCTGGCGGCCACTGCTACCATGACCGCTACGGCGGGCGGCCGCTACTATAGTCGGTGGCAGTTACTATAGTTAGACACAACTATGAAGATACTTTAGGCGCGGACCTCTCGTCTCCACAGCGTTGGGCAAAGTTTACACTCTTCCTATAGTGACCTGGAGGCCAGGAGGGGTCACCCAGCCACCTTGACCACAGATGTGACAAGTGGCTTACTATCACACTGTTGTCACATGTTGTGGATTAATTTCCATACGTAAATTATTGTTATTATCCCAAAATTCGATAATTTCACAACATTATATAGGCTTGTTTAACTATATACAATTATGCGAAGACTGTTTCAAATAATGAATAATAATAAATAGCCAACATATGCTGGTAGCCGCTAGTACCATCACCACTACTGCTGGTGGACGCTACTACCATCACCGCTACTGCCGGCGGCCGCTACTACCCTCGCCGCTACTGCTGCTGGCCACTACTCTCATCGCCGCTACTGCTGGTGGACGCTACTACCCTCGCCGTTACTGCTACTGGCCACTACTACCATCGCCGCTACTGCTGGTGGCCACTACTACCATCACCGCTACTGCTGGTGGCCGCTACTACCACCATTGCTACTGTTGGTTGCAGCTACTACCATCGCCGCTACTGCTGGTGGACGCTACTACCATCACCGGCGGCCGCTACTCCCGTCATCGCTACTGGTAGTGGCCGCTACTACTGTAATTTACTCACTGTATTGAGTGGTTAGTTTGTAGGTTCGAATGAAAGAACTTCCTCACTGTAATGACTATTGATAATGTACGCAGACGAGGGCAGCGATACGTGACTGTATGCGCTGACGCCTGGGGTTGACTGATGTTTACATACATAGCGTGATGTACTATAGAAAATGGGAGGCCAGATATATATATATATATATATATATATATATATATATATATATATATATATATATATATATGTATACAAGACATACTAATACAGATGGTACATGTTACATAAATGCGTTTCTGTCTGTCTTATATCACGTACCTACAACTACCATCGCCGCTACTACTGGTGGCCGCTACTACCATCATCGCTACTGCTAGTGGCCGCTACTGCCGTCGCCACTACTGCTAGTGGCCGCTACTACCATCGCCGCAAGTGCTGGTGGCCACTACTACCATCACCGCTACTGCTGGTGGCCGCTACTACCACCATCACTACTGTTGGTGGCAGCTACTACCATCGCCGCTAGTGCTGGTGGCCGCTACTACCATCACCGCTAAAGCTGGTAGCCGCTAATACCATCGCCGCTGCAGTTGGTGGCCGCATATACCATCACCGCTACTGCTAGTGGCCACTACTGCCATCACCGCTACAGCTGGTGGCCGCTAATACCGTCACCGCTACAGCCGGTGGCCACTGCTACCATCACCGATACTGCTGCTTGCTGCTACTACCATCACTACTACTGCTGGTGGCCGCTACTTCCATCACCGCTAGTGCTGGTGGCCGCTACTACCATCACCACTACAGCTGGTGGCCGCTACTGCCATCGCGGCTAGTGCTGGTGGCCGCTACTACCATCGCTGTTACTGCTGGTAGCCGCTACTACCATCGCCGCTAGCTGGTGGCCGCTACTACCATCACTGCTACTGCTGGTGGCCGCTACTTCAATCACCGCTAGTGCTGGTGGCCGCTACTACCATCACCGCTACAGCTGGTGGCCGCTACTTCCATCACCGCTAGTGCTGGTGGCCGCTACTACCATCACCGCTACAGCTGGTGGCCGCTACTACCATCACCACTAATACTGGTGGCCGCTTACACCATCACCGCTGCAGCTGGTGGCCGCTACTACCATCGCCGCTGCAGCTGGTAGGCGCTATTACCATGACCGCTACAGTTGGTGGCCGCTACTACCATCGCCGCTAGTGCTGATCGCCGCTACTACCATCGCGGCTACTGCTGGTAGCCGCTACTACCATTGTTGCTGCTGCTGGTGGCCGCTACTGCCATCGCCGCTACTGTTGCTAGCCGCTTCTACCATCGCCGCTACAGCTGGTGGCCGCTACTTCCATCACCACTACTTCTGGTGGCAGCTACTATCATCACCACTACTGGTGGTGAACGCTACTTCCATCGCCGCTACTGCTAGTGGCTGTTACTACCTCCGCCGCTACTGTTGGTGGTCGTCACTACCATCACCGCTACTACTGGTGGCATCTACTACCATCGACGCTACTGCTGGTGGCCGCTACTTCCATCGACGCTACTGCTGGTGGACGCTACTACCATCACCGCTACTGCTGGTGGCATCTACTACCATCGACGCTACTGCTGGTGGCCGCTACTACCATCACCGCTACTACTGGTGGCATCTACTACCATCGACGCTACTGCTGGTGGCCGCTACTTCCATCACCGCTACTACTGGTGGCATCTACTACCATCGACGCTGCTGCTGGTGGCCGCTACTACCATCACCGCTACTGCTGGTGGCAACTACTGCCATCGCCGCTACTGTTGGTGACCGTTAATACCATCACCGCTACTGCTGGTGGCATCTACTACCATCGCCGCTACTGCTGGTGGCCACTACTACCATCATCGCTACTATTGGTGGCATCTACTACCATCGTCGCTACTGCTGGTGGCCACTACTACCATCACCGCTACTGCTGGTGGCAACTACTACCATCGCCGATACTGCTGGTGGCCGCCATTACCATCACCGCTACTGCTATTGGCATTTACTACCATCACCGCTACAGCTGCTGGCCACTACTATCACTGCTGCTGCTGGTGGCAAGTACTAACATCACGCTACTGCTGGTGGTCGCTACTACCATCAGCGCTACTGCTGGTGGCCGCTTCTACCATCGCCACTGCAGCTGGTGGCCACTACTACCATCGACGCTTCTGCTGTTGGCCGCTACTACCATCACCAATGCAACTGGTGGAATCTACTACCATCGCTGCTACTGCTGGTGGCATCTACTACTATATCCACTACTGTTGGTGGTAAACTCTACCAACGCCGCTATACCTGTTGGCAGATACTACCATCGCCATTATTGCTGTTGTAAGCTACTACCATCACCGATACATCTGGTAGAACTAATAACATCACCGTAATAGCTGCTGGCAGCTTCTACCATCGCCGCTACTGTTGGTGGCAGCTACTACCATCGCTGCTACCGCTGATGGCAGCTACTACCATCGCCAATACTGCTGGTGGCAGCTGCCGTCGCCGGTACAGCTGGTGGCAGCTACTACCATTGCCGCTACAGCTAATGGAAGCTACTACAATCACCGGTAGACCTGGTGGCAGCTACTACCATTGCCGCTACAGCTAATGGCAGCTACTACAATCACCGGTAGACCTGGTGGCAGCGACTACCATTGCCGCTACAGCTAATGGCAGCCACCGGTAGATCTGGTGGCTGCTACTGCCATCACCGCTACAGCTGATGGTGGCTACTACCATTGCCGCTAATACTGGTGTCAGCTACTACCATCGCCGCCACAGCTGGTGTCAGCCACTACCATTGCCGTTACAGTCGGTAGCAGATACTACCATCGCCGGTACAGCTAATAGCAGCTATTCCCATTGCCCCTACTGCTGGTGGTGTTGACAGGGAACTCACGGTGCCCTGCTGAAGGTTGATGATAACCGTAGGTTGCACACACACTAGGTCTATTAAAAGTACTGATGGCTTGAAAGGCACAATTACCGGGGAGGTCTGTACAGTGCTGGTGCAGGATACGATCTGTACGGCGCTGGTGCAGGGTACACACTCTGACTCATTCTCATTTACGCCATAAGACGGCTCTACTGCACTCGGGTTCGCCCGTACAGCCATGGCAGACATAGTTGATATATGTGCCTCTTCACATATCCACAGGTGGCAGCTTCCACCATCGTCGCTACTGCTGGTGGCCGCTACAACCATCACCGGTACAGCTGTTGGCTGCCACTACCATCACCCGTTATAGCTGGCGGCCGCTACTACCATCGCCGTTATTGCTGGTGGCAGCTTCTACCATAACCACTACTGCTGGTGGCCGCTACTACCATCACTGCTACTGCTGGTGGCCGCTACTACCATCACCGCTACTGCTGGTGGCAGCTGCTACCATCACTGCTACTGCTGGTGGCCGCTACTACCATCACCGCTACTGCTGGTGGCAGCTGCTACCATCGCTGTTACTGTTGGTGGCCGTTACACCATCACCGCTATTGCTGGTGGCAGCTACTGCCATCGCTCCTACAACTGTTGGCAGCCACTACTGCTGGTGACAGCTACTACCATCGCTGCTACTGACGGTGGCCGCTACCACCACCGCCGCTACTGCTGGTAGCCGCCACTACCATCACCAATAATGGTGGTAGCCGTTAATACCATCACCGCTACTGCTGGTGGCATCTACTACCATCGCCGCTACTGCGGGTGGCCACTACTACCATCGCCGCTACTGCTAGTGGCCGCTACTACCATCTCTGCTAATGCTGGTGGCCGCTACTACCATGGCAGCTGCTTCTGGTGGCCACTACTACCACCGCCGCTGTAGCTGGTGGCCGCAAATACCATCGCCGCTACAGCTGGTAACCGCTACTACCGTCACCAATAATATTGGTAGCCGTTGATATCATCACCGCTACTGCTAGTGGCTGCTACTACCATCTCTCATAATGCTGGTGGCCGCTACTACCATCGCCAATAAGGCTGGTAGCCGCTACAACCATAGTCATTATTGCTGTTGGCCACTATTACCATCTCCGCTACTGCTGGTGGCCACTATTACCATCACCGCTACTGCTGGTGGCGGCTACTACCATGACCGTTACTGCTGGTGGGCGCTACTACCATTACCGCTACTGCTGGTGGCCGCTACCTCCATCACCGCTACCGCTGGTGGCCGGTACTACCAGCACCGCTACTGCTGGTGGTCGCTACTTCCATTGCCGCTACAGCTGGTGGCCGCTACCACCATCACCGCTACTGCTGGTTGCCGCTACTAACATCTCCGCTACTGCTGTTGGCCACTGCCACCATCATCCCGACTGCTGGTAGCCACTACTACCATCGATGCTACTGCTGGTGGCCGCTACTACCATCGCCGCTACTACTGCTTGATGCTACTACCATCGTCACTACTGCTGGTAGCCGCTACTACCATCGACGTTACTGCCGGTGGCCGCTACTGCCATCGACGCTACTGCCGGTGGCCGCTACTACCATCGCTGCTACTGCTGGTGGCCGCTACTTCCATTGCCGCTACTGCTGGTGGCCGCTACCACCATTACCGCTACTGCTGGTTGCCGCTTCTAACATCTCCGCTACTGCTTTTGGCCGTTGCCACCATCATCCCGACTGCTGGTAGCCACTACTATCATCGATGCTACTGCTGGTGGCCGCTACTACCATCGCCGCTACTGCTGCTTGCTGCTACTACCATCGTCACTACTGCTGGTAGCCGCTACTGCCATCGCCGCTATTGCTGGTGGCTGCTACTGCCATCGACGCTACTGCCGGTGGCCTCTACTACCATCGCTGCTACTGCTGGTGGCCGCTACTACCGGTGACCACTACTACCATCGCCGCTACCGCTGTTTGCTGCTACTACCATCGCCGCTACTACTGGTAGCCACTACTACCATCACCGATACGGATTGTGGCAGCTACTGCTATCCCAGTAATGCTTGTGGCAAATCTTACCATCGATAATACTGTTGGTGGCAGCTACTACTATCATAGCTTCTGCTTATAGCAGTTACTACCATCATACCTTCTGCTGGTGGTAACTTTTACCGTCATAGCTTCTTCTGGTAGCAGCTACGACCATCATAGCTTCTTCTAGTGGCTGCTGCTACCATAATAGCTTTTGCTAGTGGTAGTTACTACCAACCTAGGTTCGGTTAGTGGCAACTACTATCATTATAACTTCTTGTGGTAGCAACTACTACAGTCAGAAGTACTACCATCACAGCTTCCGCTGGTGGCAGCTACTAACATTATAACTTCTTCTGGTGGCAGCTGCTACCATCATAGCTTCTTCTGGTGGCAACTACTACCATCATAGCATCTGGTGGCAGCTACGACCGTCATAGCTTCTTTTGGTGGCAGCTACTACCACCATAGCTTTTTGTGGCAACTATTTCCATTATAGCTTTTTCTGGTGGCAGCTATTACCATCATAGTTTCTGTTGGCAGCTACTACCGTCATGGCTTCCTTTGGTGGCAGCTATTACCATTATAGCTTCTTGTGGCAACTACTTCCATTGTAGCTTTTTCTGGTGGCAGCTATTACCATCATAGCTTCTTTTGTTGGCAGCTACTACCGTCATAGCTTTTCGTGGCTGGTACTTCCATCACAGCTTCTTCTGGTTGCAGCTACTACCATCGTATCTTCTGATGGCACCTACTACCATCGTAGCTTTATTTGGTGGCATTACTACCATTGCCGATACTGCCATCCGAGCTATAGCTGATGACAACTATTACTTTCACAGATACTGTTGGTTTCAGCAACTACCATAGCTACACTGCTGGTGTCAGCTACTGCTATCACCGCTACTGCTAGCAAAAGCTTCTACCATGGCAGCCACTTCTGGTAACAGCTACTAACATCTACATTACTGTTGGTGGCAGTTACTACAATCGTTTCTACTGCTCTTGGAAGTAGTACCATCGCCGCTACTGCTAGTAGCCGCTACCACCATCGCCACTACTGCTGGTGGCCGCTGCTACCATCGCCGCTACTGCTGGTGGCCGCTACTACCGTCGCCACTACTACTGGTGGCCGCTTCTACAACTGCCGCTGAGCCTGTTTACAGCTACAACCATTGTACCAACTGCTACTGGCAGGTGCTGCTAAACCGCTACTGCCAGTGTCAGCTTCTACTATCAACACTACTACTAGCAGCACTACCTTTCATTTCCGCTGATACTAGCGGCAGCTGTAACCATCCCTCCTACTTCTGGTGATAGCTAATACCATCCTCGCTACGGCTAGTAGCAGCTACTACCCTCGTCGCTAATGCTGGTGGCAGATATTATCATCGCTGCTACTGCTGATGGCAGCTTCCTACTCCCGCTACTGTTGGCGGAAGCTACAGTCATCGCTTTTACTGCTGGTGGCAGCTATTGCCATTGATGCTACTAATATTGGTCGCTACAACCATCCCCACTACTGTATGTGGGAGCTACCACCATCGTCGCTACTACTTGTAGCCGCTACTACCATCACCACTATTGCTGGTGGCAACTACTACCATCGCTGCTGCTGTTGGTGACCGCAACTACCATTTCTGCTACTGCTGGTGGCAGCTAGTACAGTAACTTTACCGCTAATGCTGGTGTCAACTACCACAGTAAGATTACCACAACTGCTTGTGGCAGCTACTACCATCGCCGCTCCTGCTGGTGGCCGCTACTACCGTCGCTGCTACTGCTGGTGTCAACTACGACAGTAAAATTACCACAACTGCTTGTGGCAGCTACTACCATCGCCGCTCCTGCTGGTGGCCGCTACTACCATCGCCGCTACTACTGGTGGCCGCTACTACCATCGCCGCTACTGCTGGTGGCCGCTGCTACCATCTCCACTTTTGCTAGGGGCAACTACTACCATTACCTCAATTACCATCCCAGCTAATGCTGGTGATCGCTATTACCAATGCCACTACTGCTGGTGGCCGGTATTACCAATGCCACTATTGCTGGTGGCCGCTACTACCATCACCGCTCCTGCTGGTGGCCGCTACTACCATCGCCGCTACTACTGGTGGCCGCTACTACCATCGCCACTACTGCTGGTGGCCGCTATTACTATCACCGCTCCTGCTGGTGGCCGCTACTACCATCGCCGCTACTGCTGGTGGCCGCTACTACCATCGCCACTACTGTTGGTGGCCGCTCGTACCATCACAACTACTGCTGGTGGCCGCTACTACCATCACCGCTAAAGCTGGTGGCCGCTACTACCATCTCCGCCACTCCTGGTGGCAGCCATTACCATCTTTACCACTACAGCTGGTGGTAGCTACTACCGTCGCCGCTACTGCTGGTGGCCGCTACTGCCATCGCCGCTACTGCTGGTGGCATCTACTACCATCGCCGCTACTGCTGGTGGCAGCTACTACCATCGCCGCTACTGCTGGTGGCAGCTACTACCATCGCCGCTAATGCTGGTGGCAGCTACTACCATCGCCGCTAATGCTGGTGGCTGCTACTCCCATCACCGCTACTACTGGTAGCAGCCACTACCATCGCCGCCACTGCTGGTGGCAACCACTACCATCTCCGCTACTGCTGGTGACATCTACAACCATCGCCGCTACTGCTGGTGGCCGCTACTATTATCACCGCTACTGCCGTTGGTAGCTTCTACCATCACCGCTACTGCTGGTGGCAGCTGCTACCGTCACCGCTACTGCTTTTGGCAGCTGCTACCATCATCACTAATGCTGGTGGCAGCTACTACCATCGCCGCTAATGCTGGTGGCCGCTACTCCCATTACCGCTACTACTGGTAGCACCCACTACCATCGCCGCTACTGCTGGTGGCAGCTACTACCATCAGCACTCCTGCTGGTGGCCACTATTACCATCACCGCTACTACTGGTAGCAGCCACTACCATCGTCGCTACTGCTGGTGGCAGCTACTACCATCACCGCTACTGTTGGTGGCATCTACTACCATCGCTGCTACTGCTGGTGGCCGTTAGTGCCATCTCCGCCACTGCTGGTGGCAGCCACTATGCTGGTGGTCGCTATTACCATCGCCGCTGCTGGTGATGGCAGCCACTACCATCACCGCAACTGCTGGTGGCCGCTACTACCATCACCGCTACTGCCTTTGGCAGCTACTACCATCACCGCTAATACTGGTAACAGCCACTACCATGGCCGCTACTGCTATTGGCCGCTATTACCATCGCCGCTGGTCGCTATTGCCATCGCAGCTACTGCTAGTGGCCACAAATACCATCCCTTTACCTGTCGTGGATAGTATTGGTTTCACGACAGCTACTGCAGCAGTTATGACTGCCTCCACCACTACCGTAGGGCAGCAGCGGCCGGCACCGTCGCTGCTGGTGGTGGTGGTGGCCGCTCCTGTCGCCGCCAGTACTTTAGCTGAAGCCCGCCGCTTCTGCTGCCTGCTGATCTTTTTCGTCTTCGCCTTTTTATTTCTTCTTCTTCTTCTTCTTCTTATTCTTGGAATTCCTGATTTTCGTAACAATCTGTCGCTAATTGTGTGTCCTTGAATTTTTCGTGCAAGGGTTAATTCGTAAATGAGCAAGGGTGGTGGTGGTGTCCAGGTTTCGCTGCGTCCCTTATTGTGGAGACGAAGGCGAAGAACGGGATGTACCTGACGTGGGCTACGCTAGAATTACAGACTTCACGTATGCGTCAGTACTAAGGAACATATAGCAAGTTAGAGAGCAACAGACCAGTGGGTCCTGTCCAGGCTTCGTATTACACTGTGAGAGATGAGACACGGGAGACGTACCAGGAACTTTATATCTGTGGTGCGGATTTCAAGTATTTGTTATTTGTTTTAGAGTATCTCTGGTGTCACCTTCAACTACGCGCAATGGTAGATCATTCTCAATATTAATAATCTTTTTGAAGTAAGAGTACTTTGCGTCTTTGTTGTAAAATGTTTGCCCACGAGTTCGTCCATCACTACGGCTGACACCAGAGAAGTCTAGCCTTAAAATCGCCGCTGAGATCGAGAATGTAATAGCCTCTGGTAATTACGGTTACCATTTTTTTCATGGTAACCGAGATGCCCTGGCTATGATTCGTACCCGGGCAAGTTCGCGTTTGATTCATGATCAACGACTCTCGCAACGAAAACACGAAAGCAACAGTCATATTTTGGACGGCTTTCATAGGATTAGTTTCTCAGTCCGAGAATCACTGTGGCGGCTCTCCGCCGCGCTCTCCGCTCTGTCTTTTCCCCGGTACGGTACCCCAAACTGAACACAGTATAGGAGGCTGCGACGCTCCGGTAAATTATGGAGTGTTAGCACTAGTTTTTTAGACTACAGTTCGCCTGTGCTGCCCTTGAAGCTAGAATTTCGTTTATCTTTACTTCTGTCCCTACACATTTGGTTGTTGGAAATTATTAGTTAAATCTTTTTCCTATTTTACGTTTTGTAGTTCAGCAGTATTTATAATGTAGCATTTCTTCTCGTCTTTACTGCCGCTGTGTAAGACTTTGCACTTATTAATTTTCAAATTCATTTGGCACCTGTGAGTCCAGTCCATTAATTTGCCTGCATCACATTTGCAGTTGTAAAGTGTCAGTCCCTGTGGTTGCTTTATCTGCAAGCTTAAAATCCTTTGTAAATTTTGATACCTTATAGCGTAGCCTGTTATTAGTGCCTTAGTGATATATACATCAGAAACAGAATCGATCAAAAGACTAATCCCTGGGGCACACCACTTGGTGCGTCTGGCCAGTGTTCTAACCACTGTAGTACATCCCATTCTGTACCACGTGACATGACTTTTCCTTGTAACCTTTCATGTGAATCTCTTTCCGATGCCTTTTTAAAACTAAATACACAACATCCACTGCTTAACTTTCATCCTGCACCTTAGTTATGATGTAAAAGAAATCAAATAGAATTTGTTGTCCAGTAAACATTTCATTGCAAAAGAACATCCAGCGAATCCTTGATCAAGGTGTGGTCCTTTGCATTATTTACAGTCTTGTTCTGATTTGGCTTTAATGCAACAGTCTGTACTCAGTGGCGATCGCCTGCAGCGGAACCCACTGCAGTCAGACTCGTGTGATGAACAGATTACAAAATCTATATGGCAGCATAAAGTATTTCAAAGTTTTCTTTTTTTTTTTAAGTAAGAAATGAAAAAAAAATTACCTCTGCTCTCTCTCTCTCTCTCTCTCTCTCTCTCTCTCTCT
>JAYMFT010017222.1:0-16601 GCA_038088735.1 Panulirus argus | reverse complement strand
TATATATATATGTATATACATATATAGATAGATAGATAGATAGATAGATGGATAGATAGATAGATAGATAGATATATAGATAAATAGACAGACAGGTAAATAGATAGATAGATAGATATATAGATAGATAGATAGGTAGACAGAAAGATAGATAGACAGACTGACTGACTGATATGCATGCAAAGAAGACATTGTTAGAAGTGAACGCGCTAAGAGTGGCAGCTGGTGGATTCTCTGATCATTTCTTTGTGGAGGAGAGTATGAAACTTTAAAGTGGCTTTAGGTAAAGGGGAAATGAGAGAGTTAGGAAGAAAGTCTCGAAAGCGAGTGAGCTTGAAAATGAGGCTTGTGCTGAAACTCTCAGAGAGATTGGGGGAGAAGTGGCATAAGATGAGAAAAAATGAAACAAGGGGAGTGGGAGAGGAGTGAAAGGTATTTGCTGAAGCAGTGCTTATGTGGGCTGGTTGAGTGTGGTATATGAAAGGTGAGAGGTGGGTGTGCGAGGAAGGGCAGTGCGTGATGGGATGAGCAGGTACGCTTGCCTGTGAAAAAGAAAAGAGAAGTGTATGGAAGATGCCTGCAGGGAAGTAATTCGAGTGATTGGGAGGTGTACAAAAGAAAGCGGCAGGGGGTCAAAAGGAGGCTGCAGAGGTTGACTAAAAGTGCAAATCAGAGATGGTCTGAGAGAATACCAGCAAACTTCAGGTTGAATAAGAAAATGTTCTGGAAGATAAGTAATATGAGAGGAACAGCACAACAAATCGGATCATCAGTGAGGGAACAGATGGTGAAGTAGTAGCAGGCAAAGATGAAATGAAGAAGAGATGGAGTGACTATTATGAAGGACTGTTGAATGTGATAGATGATAGGGCGTGAATGGAATGCTTTTCGAACGAGTTGGTGTCAAGAGCGAAAAAGTCATGGAGTATAGTTTGATGAATAAGAGAGGAGGTGATAAAAGACTTACATAAGATAAAGTATTAAGAAGCAGGTAGAGTGGATGGGACAGTAATTGAATTATCGTAGGAAGTGTTTCTAATCTGTTAGTCATTATTTTCTATGTATATTTGGTGCAAAGTGAAGCGCCCGAGAACTGACCGAAGGTCTGTATAGTGCCACTGTATAAAGGCTAGAGGATTAAGCTACATATGGATCTGTTAGATACACCTTGTAAGTTGCGTGGGAGTGTGGTGACTGAGAAGGGTGGTAGCATGCACTGTGCATCGGACTGGGGAGGAGCAATGTAGGTTCAGATGTGGTAGATATTGTTTGGACCAGTTATTTGCTTTGAAGATTTTTTTATGGAAAATAGTTGGAGAAAGAGAGAGACTAGTATAAGTCGGTTTTGGACTTGAAGAAAGCTTATGAAATCGTTAACAAAGAAGCCTTTAGGAGAGTCATTCGAATATACGGTATGGTGTAGGAGGAGAGTTGTTAGATGCAGGGAGAATCTATCGCTAGAGTAAGGCTTGTGTGAGAGTAGGAAGAGAGAAGGGAAGGTTGTTTCAAGTGATGCTGAGTCTGCGTTAAAGGTGTTTGATATCCCCATGGCTGTTTTATCTGTTTATGGATGGGGCACTGAGAAATAAATGCGAGGGCTATGGAGAGAGGGCCGGACTCAGAGTATGCTTGAGCTGAGGGGTGGATACAAAGGAGGGAATGGGGCGAAATAGGAGGTTTTAGTGTGCGTATGAATGGGGAGAACGTAGAGGAGGTGGAGTACTTTAGATACTCAGGAGAGGGCAGGACAGCGAATGGAACAATGAGAGCTAAAGCGAAACATAGGGAAAGTAAGGGGGCAAGAGTCCTGAGTGTAATGAGGAGTGTGTAAAAGAGGAAGTCACTGCCTGTGAGAGCAAAGATGGGTGTGTTCGACGGCATGGTAGCTCCGAAGGTGTCGTATGGGTGCGAGTCTTAAGCCCTGAATGCAAAAGAACAGAAGAAGGTGGACGTGATGGGAACAAAATGCCTGAAGCCTACATATAGAGCGAGTTAGGATGACCTTGTCAGGATTGGCAGGATGAGAGTGATATATGACATTAAACGGAGTATAACTGATAAAAGCGGACCGCGGTGCACTGAAATAGTTTGGTCATACGAAGAGGATGAGCGAAGAGAGGCCATATGAAGAGGATGAACGAAGAGAGATCATATAAAGAGGATGAGCAAAGAGATCTTTGACTATGAGGATATCCACATCAGGGGTGGAGGTTGGGGGGGGGGGAGCAAGGGGGAAAGGAAGGCTGCGAGGGAGATGGAAGGATGGAGTGAAAGATGCTTTGAGTTATGAATGTCCTGAACATCCCTGAGTGCGAGAAGCTTGCACAGGATAGAGCGAATCAGAGCGATGTGATTTACAAGGGGTGACGTGCTATCAATTGGTTGAACCAGGACATCTGAAGTGATCGAGGGAAACCATAAAATGGTCTCTGGGGTTGGCTGTCGACATTGGGCCTAGTTTTTGTGCAATATACATGACAACTAGACTGGATGTGAGCGAATGAGGCCCGTTCTTCGTCTGCGTCTGGTGCTACCTCGCTAACGCGGGAAACAGCAAGTATGTATCAGAAAAACGGGGGAAACGATAAGGGATCTTTTCATACCTTTTTTATCCTTTCACTATACATTTAATTCTGTTTAAACCCCGTGGAAGATTTATAAAGGTCTTTCAAATCTTTAATATCCGTCTCAGTGGTTCAGACCGGCCGTCAGATGTAGCAGCAATATCTCTCACGACAGGCATGTCAAAAGCAGTGCCTCGGATGGATTTCGAGTCTACTACTACATCACTGGCTAGTCATTGACAATGATAAATCTTCGTCCTTCACGTGTCACAAATGAATCTCAGACGTTCATCTGAAACAGATGAATCTCAGTCCACCTGATACGGATGGGCCTTATTCCTTCACCTGTCACGGGTGAATCTCATCTAACAGATGAATCTCAGTCCTTCACTTCACACAGATGAATCTCATTTCTTTACCTTACGCAGAAGAATCTCACTCCATCTGACTCAGTTGAATCTCAGTCCTTCATCGGTGATACACCACTTTTCAACACATCCAACCCAATCTTCGCATTATATCTGTAAACATGACGGTCTTGGTTAACCAGTATGTCTTCAGAACGTCTTCACTTCACGGCGTTAATGTCCACGTCTCATCTCAGCTTTATATACTGCCACTTGAGGTTTCTGTCTAAATGTCTTGGTGTAACAGGAAGAAAATGTTCTTTAATTAAGAGAATCCGATCTCATCACGCAGCTCTTTTTCGGGAAAGGATTCAGGTTAACATTTTACACACGTGAATACTTTGTAAAAGGATTTGATTATCCCCATACACTTCCCATATGTATGAGAGTTAGCTATCTATCTAAAGATATATATATATATATATATATATATATATATATATATATATATTTCGTTTTTCTTACTACATGTTACCGAGGTAGCGTCAAGAACAAAGGACTGTGTGCGTGTGCGTGTGTGTATTCGACCATGTATATGTACATTTAGGTGGCCCGTCAGAAAGCATATTTGGTTCCTGGTTAGTCCATTACATCAACACATTTCAGGGTGAAACTGCAGTTTTCTTTTACTTTTTTCAACCTGAAAGTTCCGGAAAGTTGCAAAAGGCTTGTAAATCATGAGGGACTATGTTTGTCTTCTAGTTTGTCTCGTAAATATTTTCTTTATATGACTGATCATTGTCGGATCATGCAGTTTAATGTATGTTTTAGACTAAACATAGTCATTATCACATATACTCATTAGATATGACCTTATTACTTCAAATATACTTGCTTTTGAGTACAGTGCTCTGATGTAACTATGAGTGATGGCTGCACCATACAGATGCGATACAATATGGTTTGATAAGGTTAGATACTGCCTTCCATTTGCTACCCGTGCGCAGTATGAGTGGTAGAGCCCTTAATGTATGAGTGGCGCGGGTTGTAATAGTGCTACAGGCTGTGCTCTATGAGTGGTAGAAGCTGTACTGTATGACAGGTACTGGCTGAACTGTATGAGTGGCACACGCTGTACTCTATGAGTGGTACAGGCTGTACTGTACGAGTAGCACAGGCTGTGCTGTATGAGCGGTACAGGCTGAACTGTATGAGTGGTGTAGGCTCTACTGAATGAGTAGTAGGGCTGTACCGAATGAGTGGTACAGGCTGTGCTGTATGTGTGGTACGGGCTACTCTGTATGAGTGGCATAGTTTTTCTGTATGAATGGTTCAGGCTATTCTTTATGAGTGATACAGGCTGTACTGTAAGTGTAGTACTGGCTGCACTATATAACAGGCTGTGCTTTATGAGTGGTACAGGTTGCGCTGGATGAGTAGTGCAGGCTATAATGTAGGAGTGGCACAGACTACACTGTATGATTGGTACAGGCGGCACTGTATGAGTGGTACAGACTGTACACTCACGAGGCAAGAGGTGATGACAATGCGCCCACAAATTATCATTGCTTCTGAAATTCTGTTTACGTCTTGCATCTAACGGAAACTCTCAGGCGCGCCTCATCTTGCCTCCTAAATGCACCTTTCTTTATCTATGCTTACTATCACGACCTGAATCTCTCGTCCTCCACTTAACTCTAACACCTATCACCTAAATCTACCACTTACCTTATAATTCTAACTATCTACCACCCACTACCCAGATCTCCCACCCCCCTCCTAATTCTACCGGCTACCACCTAAACCTACCTCCTAGATCTAACATCCACCACCTAAATCTACCACCCACCACTTAGATCTACCACCCAACTCCTAATTCTACCACCTACCACCTAGATCTATCATCCACAACCAAATTCCACCACCCACCACCTGGATCTACTACCCAACAGCTAGATCCTCTCACCAAAGCACTCGGTAAGCCCGACTTTCAACAAGATGGTATCATTACCCTTGCTACCAGTACGTCAGCAGTCACCGTGTGTTAACACAGCCAGCAAGCCCACCATAAGGCTCGGGGGTTTAAGCAAGGTTATCAGCATTATTCAAGCGTCTGTGATAACGGAGGAGATTGACTGCCCGATAACTTATCTGGCCCACATACTAATTCACAGAGAGCCTTGTGCCGCAGCGTTCTCTTATCGGGCCACAGTTAGGGATACGACGCCCGAGGCACAGAGATTAAGGCTGAGGGGGTCGAGATCTCTTACGGGGAGCGGCGCCGGAGGGTAGAGGGACAGGACGCGCATTCATCTCAAGTCTGACTGCCCTTATGGACCCCGTGACGCAATGATGGCGGTGGGAGTCCCGACAGCCAGAGGAGAGGATGTGTGTATGTGGCAGGCCGGCTGAACCGGACCGACACCCCCGAGAGCCTGGACACCTGCTATTGATTAACTTACCTGAGGGAGACACATGCCAGGGAAGACCTCTCGGTCGTTGTTTCTGTTCCTTTGGTAATGCCCGTCGCCTCTTCCTTCTGCTTGTGCTCTCTCTCTCTCTCTCTCTCTCTCTCTCTCTCTCTCTCTCTCTCTCTCCAAGACGTATTTTCTCTGTTCCAATGGCCTTCATTAAGCCAAGGCCTTCTCCTGCGCCCCAGGAAATATTTACTACCAGTGAACGACGCATCTAAAATCGATCGGAGGTCATGTCAGCTCCTGTTAGGACAACAGCCATTGTGATGCCACTACTTAAGCAATAATTACTGGAATGAAAAAGAAAAAAAAGAAGTTATATGCACATAATCACTTCCATTTAATGAACACAGTGGGCGCTAAACACAATCCATTTTCTATCCTGTGGACCCCAAGAGATCATTTAGGATTAAAATATGATAATTTAGTAGATGATCCTCTCATCGGAATTTCATATGCGTCAAATTACTGCTGATTTGGATACGATAATAGAGTAAGGGTGAGGTCATTCTCATATATACTATACCTAGATATGTGCATTTGTCCAGTGACGCTCCGATGTCACATAAGGGGGCCCTTATATTCCAGATATTCCATATCTTGGATTTGCTCGACCATATCATAGATATGCTCAAACATATCTTGGATACTCTCGACCATATCGTAGATAAACTCGACGTCATCTTGGATAGGCTCGGGCCATATTTTGGACATGTTCGACCATCTACTCGACACGCTCGACCATATCTTAGACAGGCTGAGCTATATCTTGGATATGCTCGACCATAACTTGGACATGCTCAGCCACATCTTGAATATACTCGAACACATTCTGGATATGATCGACCATACATTTTTAACATGTTCGACCACAGAGACTCAACAATATCATATCAAGTTATGAGATCATTAAACACATTGCTGTACGCCTCCCACTGCCATCAGTCACCTAGGATTATAGCAAGTGATCCCGGTTATAAAGTTCTGTTGTTGATTAAGGGCGAGTCTGGCTGACTGAGTCGCCAGTCCCCAGTCTCCCTCTATATATAATATACTCATTGTATACTCTGTCTACTGTTTCTCGCTTCACTGACGTTTAAAACAGAATGCTATACATATTTGACTACGGTATCATAGCGTTATTTCTTACTACGTTCCCTGTAAAATCTCCCTCTAAATAACAGACAGAAAAAAGTGTTTGGTATGTTTTCAGATCACACAGATTCTAATTTATAACACCGCTCATCACGTGAGTGGGGTACAATGAGTAATTGATTTATGTCTCATGGATTATATAACTGTATGTCCAACTTCTCTCCTAAACTGTCATTCTAGGTATATGTACGTAATCCTTTCCAAACTCCTAAATCTGAATAGGCAGCTGTACCTAAATTCATTCCTTTGGTTCACTGCACCTGCAGCTTCTTTCATACTCCGTAAGTCATGTTCGACTGCGTCGTTATTCAAATGCACGATATGCAATACCGCCACAAATCAGTGCATACGACAACTGATTATGCCAATCTGTCAAACAACTTCTCGTGTCCCTGATCTGCTGCTTGCGTCTGGTGCCATCTAAGTTAATCGTATAACACTTAAGGAAAAAGGCACTGCCTTCCAGTTCCCCTCTATGCGCAATGCCTTTTGTTAATCAACAGAACGAACTTTTCATTGCCGTATTTGCACTAGAAAAGGAGCACATGACAGCAGCTTCTGTGAAGAGTTAGGAGTGATTTTCCGAGCCGAAGTCATGCCAGCAAGGCTAATAAGGAGAGGGTCTGATATGAGGCGACGGATAGAGAACATTGACTCAAGTGGCCCCCTCCACGTGGTACGTCTCATTATGGCTTAGGTCACCCATTCGGTACGCCAGAACTTTAGCTTCCACGGGAGAGAGAGAAAGAGAGAGAGAGAGAGAGGTGATTTTTGCCTCAAGTTTAAAGTTTGGAACACTACAGAAGTAAAAGAGAGAGAGAGAGAAAACAAGTTCTACGATAATGAGGTCCACAGAAGTTGGAGAGAATGTTGCCCACTGTTCGGAAAACACCTGCCTCCATCTTTGTAAATGAGGAATATAACCTGGGAAGAAGGTCTCAAGGCTTCCTGGGTCCTACGGGACAAGGAAAAACAACTTTCGAAAATGAGAACCTGAGAAGATTCATTTACGGAACTCCCTCTGAAGCTGACGTAGTTAGGTAGGTGCGTGAACATATGACCCGTCCGTCATTAGTAAGAGTCGAAGGTTTATGTTAATATTCTGTGACCAGTAGAGTGTCTAAGGGAGGAGGACCTGTTCCCTAATGATCAGATATCCAGAGTTGGCCTTCACGTGGCCCCAGAAGTTATTCATTAACATACAAGCAATATCAGTCCAATGAGTTTTCATCTCCGAGTCATTATAAAGCTATTCCTTACATCTGTCGCTGAATTTTACATAAATTGCATATTAGTCTGAAGGTCTGACAAAATGTTGAGCACAGGTCTTCGGGGCTGTAACTTGCAAGGGCGTCCACGTGTTGCAAGGGACATTACGTTCAATATAATAAGATTTACCATCCCCAGGGCTGATTTGTGGAGGTAACTCGGCTCGACTGAGGGTTGAAATGTTGCACACAAATTTCCTCTCACTCCCGTAACTTGGAGGACGTAAGGTTATGAGAGCTGGCGGGGAAAGGATACGACCCTCTACTTCAAGACACTTTACTTGATGAACATCACTTAAGGAGAAAGTAATCCTTTTGTACAGCGAGGGTCGGAAGTTTAGTCACAATCTGACATTCACAGGCTTAGAAGTATTTGAACACATTAACACACACACATACACCCACCCACTCACACACACACACACACACACACACACACACACACACACACACACACACACACACACACACACATGTGATAGGGCCCCACGAAAGTGGAAACTCTCTCCTTGTATAATGTGAATAGGTAATGACACGCTTAAGAAGTTGCACAACAGTAAAAAAAACTTCTAGAGGTGGTGCATTTACAAATAGGTAATCATACATATACAAACAAGCACACACGCACATATACATGGTAAAGAGATGGAGGCAACATGAACCTAAAATTTTCTCAGACCGTATCTAACAAATAGTCATCTTACACCATGATCAGAGCAGGCATCAACATCTGGGTCATTCAGCTCAAGAATTATCACAGACCTGCTGGACAGAGCCCAACGGAAGACAAGAAAAGTCGTACCTGAAATAAGGGAGATGAGGTTTAACGAGAGAACAGCGGCAATTTAGTAGCCCACGGTGGAAGACGGAGTGAGGAGATGGGACACGTAATCAGAACTTGCGAGACTCGAGACCGACTTGAAACGGTGGGTTGGGGTCAGTCTTATCGTGTTAAAGGGGAAATGCCTGAGCTGAGGTGGACACACAAACCAAGAAATTGATTAGGAGCGAAGTAGAAATAATTCTCGTACAGTAGCTGACTAGAGAATGACTGGGACAAGTGAAGAAGCAATAAAGAGAAAAAAGAAAAAGCTGTTCAGATGCTTGAAATCTAAGATTAAAGGTCAAGAACGTTTAAGAGAACGTGTAAGTGATAAGGTCGTGCGAGGAGAAAACTACTGTTCTCTTGGCAGAAATGGACACATGGGAAAATAGCGCACAGGGGCAGCGCTGGACCGAAAACTATTCAGCAAGAAGATTCATAGAACATTTGACGGAGGTGATTTCGATTTTGACTTCTGCCGACTGTGCCCTTCTAGCCATCCTATGGGCGGTTGCTCAAAGGAGGACACACGGTTCACAAAAGGTCCAGGGAGCAGACCTCGATGATTAGAGTACTTTATAGGTCACATAGTGAGAAAAGTGTGATCACGGTTTGGGCAGCGCGATGAATTATTCGGCGATTTACATGGTAAGTGAGGTGGGAGGAGTCTTTCAAAAATGATGGCGCTCCGTTGCCTAGCTACCAGCATGTCAC
Organism: Panulirus argus; assembly: GCA_038088735.1. Taxonomy (NCBI): domain Eukaryota; kingdom Metazoa; phylum Arthropoda; class Malacostraca; order Decapoda; family Palinuridae; genus Panulirus; species Panulirus argus. The sequence goes on along the minus strand of JAYMFT010017222.1, from coordinate 7,256 downwards.
AAGGACTTCATTCACACCTGGACATGTTTACGATGATGCTAAAGGAAGAGAGGAGGTAATCCAAGAGCATGGCAGCTTCATAAGCAGGTCCCAGACAAGCTTCGACTGTGGTTCGATACGTGGCTCATGTGGCTCAACAGAGGTAAATGAAACTTAGTCTATCATCTCTCCAGGAGAAATGTTACTAGGGTTTAAGTGCGAATTGAGCCTGCGGTTGACACGGTACCCAGTTCTCCATGAACACCGCGTCAGAAGAATCGATAAGGATGTAAGTTACTGACCGGCTAATTCTATACGGCCTAGAAGTACAAAGACACGTACATGTTCTTAAAGGAAAAGAGTTCTTTCATCATGTATTGAAACACTAAACACAGGACACCCCACTTGCGGGCGCGTAATAGAAACGCTGGGGCCGGAAGGAAGGAAGGAGACCAGGGGTGGGCAACAGTGTGTATACCCGAGTACAGACATAAAGGGGATGAGCTATAGGCAAAGGAGAGCCCCTCGGGGATTACCTACCATGCAATAGAGAGAGAGAGAGAAGAGGGCGGCCAGGATCACAACCTGCAATTTTCTGCATCAATTTGAAAGCAAAAAGAGTCTTAAATGATCGACTATTTCTCCCTATGATAGACAGCAATTGGTTCAGTAGATTATATTACAGTAAATCAAGCGAGAAGCAGACGGGAATGCGTGGAAAAGACAGGTATCATCAGGAGACATGACGAGGTTATGTGTGGTAGTAATCTCCTCTGTGGTGAAAACAGGAGAATAAAATTGGTAATGTTTCCTAAAGTGATACTACAGGAGTGGGAAAAGATATCAGTCTATAACGACGAGAACAAGATAAAAAGAAAATGAGAGTAGAGAGAGTTAGGAAATTTGCCTAGTTGTATGATAACAGAGAAGAGTTGAGAAAAAAGGACCCAAGACTGTAAAATGCATTTCGCCCTGTGGTGCAGAAGTAGGTATTCATAATCATGCGATACCCAGTGTCGGGGTTAGCGTTGTTGACTTATGAGTCAGGACGGGACAACCTGAGGTTGTACAAACATGGGTTCAGATTCTGGGTGTTAATGTGTGTGTGTGTGTGTGTGTACATAGGAGCAAAGACATGGTACATATTTGCAAAGTTAAGAGACAAGACAACATATGTGTAAAACTCTTTCCCCGTAACATAAATATAGTAATCACGCACACACACACACACACACACACACACACAAATGCACCCGCGCGCAGGCCTCCATAGTGTATTGGTATATATTATTGACCATGAGTTAGCACGGGCCAGCCCGAGGTCACAACCGCATGGGGTCGAATCCTGGGCGTGGCATTTGGCCTACATTCAACCCAGGTGTTCATCCTCCCCTCGGGGATGGTCGATAAATGTGTACCTAGCTTAAGCCAGGGTGTGTGTGTGTGTGTGTGTACTTATATAAAATACAGACAATATACACATATATGCGAAGTTAAGAGAAAAGGTGACGAGATTTTAAAACTCTCTTCCTTTAGCAAACAAAGAGTAATCACAAACAGTAATCACATATACACACAAGCATGAAACCTCTTTCCCGTCCTGTCCAGCAGGTAATTACACACGTCAAAGTCATGAGAGAAGTAGAGTTTTGAGGATTATATCAACTTTCAAGGGAAAGTTGTGCTAATGCATGATTAATGTAATTCACCCCGAGCAAGCGCAAGGTAATGAGGCTGGGGCACATTAAAAGAGGGCTTCAAAACGATATTTATCTACGAGGTAGAAAAGAATTAGAATAAGAATCTGTGTGTGAATGATCTGGGAGCTGACAGTGTGCCTAATTTGCCATCAGACTTACACACCCGGAGAATTATTAGGGAGACAACAAATTGGTCTGCTGGCAAGAACCGGAACGGCGACTGAGTACATGGATATGGCCTTAAACCTGGATAGTTATTCGTGGAATATATCAGAGTGAAACTGATATATTTATCTCGACACTCAAAGAACCTTAAAGATTTAATTGAAAGGGTCGGGAGGAGAATAGCAACGATGGCGCCGGAATAAAGAGATGTGAGCTACAGAGATAAGATGGAGAGCGTCGGTCTGCCCACAATGGAACAAAGAAGAGTAAGGGGTGACCTAAAGACAGCCGTCGAGTTTCTAAATCAGCTCGAGAAAACGTCGATAGAGAGCAGCTCTTCGTGAAATGCGGTGGCAGACCGACCAAAGGTCAGAGGGAGGAGTTAGGAAAGAGGCTTGTTAGGAAGGTTGAATGCAGGGAAGCACAGCTTAAGTGTCTGGTTGTTGGAGGACTGAGAAACTCTACCTGACGAGCCTGCCATCGTTGGCAGCATTCACAAATTTCTCAAGGGCTGAGCGACGATAGAAGAAGGTAGGCAGAAGACGCCTCACAAGTAAAGATCTCCCTCCCTGTACCGTAGAAATCGATAATAATAAACGGGTGTATACACACACGGATGGGGGCTACATGAGCTTCGAACTTCCTCCTTGTGTTGCGCAAATAGGTAATAAGATATAGGTATTTACACACACACACACACGAGTGTGGAACCCACGGGTGTAAGACTCCCTCCCCGTACAGTACAAATAGGTAATCACACACACATATGACGCAAAGGTCATTAGGGAAGTGAAAAGCGAGGGGGACAGAGAACCTCCAAAGTTGGCCTCATGCAGGGCTGATGACATTCAACCCGACTTAATTTCATGAGGATGGGTCATAGTGAAAGAAGCCCTCGATATGACCATCATCCAGTAGGATATAAGGTGCTGGAATCTGTGTGAGGGGGAACTTGGAGTCGACAATGTCCATAACTTGTCGCCAGAGCCTCACCTTGGAAGAAAAGTTAAGAAGACCAACTACTTGCTGGCAAATATTAGAATTTCATTCAGGTTCATGAATAAGAAGATATTCAGCAACCTTTTCACGTCTTACATAAGGTTAGAATCAGAATATGTTTCTGAAGATTGTTCAGGGTACCTGAAGAGGTAAGAGAGAGCAAATAGAGAAGGTCCAGAGAAGTGTGCTAAAATCAAGAAAGATGAGTTACGGCTAAAGGTTAGGTGCCTTGATTAAGCCTACCATGAAAAACCCAAAAGTAAAGGTTGATCTTATCACAACATTTAAGTTCTCAAGGCCAGACTGATTTAGGGAGACTGTGAATAGTTCTTCGAGAGATGTAGGAATAGCTCAGTCATACGACATAACACGAAATCAAGCAAGAAACTTGTTAAAGAAGATGAAAAGAAGTACTTTAATAGTATAAGAGTGTTGGGTGAAGGAAACTGATTGAATGAGAGAATAGCAACGGCAGACATCACACAGAAGTCTAACAAGTTGTGTGATAGCAGAGAAGGTTCAAGAGACGCAGCCCCACGAGTGTAAAACTCCCTCCCCGTACAGTACAAATAGGTAATTACATATGTGCGAGCTCACATGTATACACACACACACACACATACACGCACTCACACGCCTGTACCTGATTTAGGCTATAGTGTGTGTGTGTGTGTGTATGAGTGTGTGAATACACATATGAGTAAGGACATGGTACATGTACAAAGTCATGAGGTGGTACAACACGAGTGTGATATTCTGTCCCCGTAACCCGTATATGATGATCACAAAAAGTCGTCACACACATGCACAAAGTTGTATGACAGTAGGGAAAGTTCGGTTGGTGTACTGTACAAAAAGGTAGTTAATGCAGGTAATCGCGTACCATACCCGTTTATCAACGCATTCGCTCAAATATGCACAAACACAGGTAGGTATGCATGGTAATACCCAGGAAACCACACAGAAACAAATATATTCACACAAATACATGCGCACCCAAAGGCACATATGGACACACACACACACACACACACATACACACCATGCACCGGGAGCCTTGAAAACGAATATTTCATGACCTGGCCTGCACTAAATGTCAGACTGGCCCTCCCATGCGAAGGTTACCAGGGACCGACTGAGAGGCACCAGATATAACTTAGTAGTTCCGAAATATGAATCTTTAAGATGAGGCCGGTGTGGCCTGCTGAGCCCGACGGAGCCTATCACTCGCAGTATAAACATCAAGTACTACAGCTTCGTTCTTTTCGACTGGCGTCTGCGTGGCTGTCAGCCCGGACTCGAGCGCCACATTTCGTATGTGTTAGGGAGGAGTCCTCTTCCCGCTCATAAGTGTATGCATCTGTGAGGCCTGTGTTACCAGCGCTCTGAACATGGTCCCAAGTGTTTGTTATCTCTTCCCGCCGTGGATGAGGTTGTAACATGACCCGGGAGCCATCATAGTGTGGGAGACAGCCAAACACCAAGATGGCCCCGACCGCTGTACATATACGCTTCGCTCAAACATAACACGACGGATGATGGTTATGATATACCAGAGGAGCATTGCCGAGAAGTTAGTGAAGCATTTTCCCGAGGGAGACTGAAACAGAGGAGAGTAGGGCTTGGCAGCGAGAGAAGGCGTAAAGTGAGAGGGTGTGTTTAGGGAGAGGACGGGGTGTCGATGTGGGGACGTGGGGTCAGCTGTGAGAACGGGAGGGGAGGGAAGAAGCTAATGGGAACGTCTGGTAAGGTAGGAAATATGGGGAGAGAGGGCCGGGTGAGTAGGCGGAAAAATAGGGAGAAAAAGATTTATAAGAATGTTGTATTAGGAAAAGACTTAGTGACATAGAGTTGATAATGATCCTGGGGTGGCATAGGGAGAAAGAGAATCGAATAAGACGGAGAGATTTTAAGCATGTGAGGTAATAAAGAGTGAGTGAGGAAGCCGGCACGATTATGGGTCAAGGTTCTGGCAATCATTTAACGCTCATAGGACCATGCAAACCCTTCCTTCAACATCAGCAGAGTTGCGTTGGCCCTCTCACGCCCCACCATAAGGAAACTCATCTCGATTGTCCGGCGGAAATTGTAATTCTCGTAACTTTTTCTTTAATATGAGACGAGTCTTACTACCTTACTACATCCATCAGGGTGGTGAAGGGGGGGTGGGGGAGGATATGGATCTTCTCTACATATGATATTCTGGCTTAACTCTCCCATTGGTCATCGCAATCGTAGAGTTCGCTCTTCATCTTGAGATAAGGACTATCAGCGTTATGTTGGAGCAGCCGGCCACACAAAGCCAGATGCAAGGCCTCGAGAAGAATGATGCCCTGTTTTATCCCTACCTGTGCTGAGAACTGTGGCGATGATGGCAAGAGCAAGCAGAGTCCTCATGTTGACTTCGAGTCCTGCTGGGTTACGTGGATCCAGAGCGGGTGGGCGTTGTGTGGGTGAGCGCGGGTCGTCTTGCTCCCTGCGTGCTGAGCTCTCAGTCCAAACACCTCCACCGTCACCGGCACACTGAACGGTGGTGAGGTGCCAGGCGTCGGCCGCTGCTGCTGCTGCAGCTGCTGGTGGCGCTGTTGCTTACACCACCTCCTCCTCCTCCTCCTCCTTCTCCTCATTTTACTTCTGTTTCCTCTCTCACACGACTATAGGAAAGGAATCTTTCGCCATATGGGGATGAGGGATTAGTTGATGACATGAACTGGGACTGAATAGAGGAGGCATTTCAATTATCGTTCGATCACTTTACCTCGTATATGGATTTGGAGTTGGCACCCCCAGCCCTCTCCGGCGTGCTGACTCGCCGGGAGATGCAATTTCCTCTTCATTTTCCAAACAAAATTTCCCTCCTTTATCTATCCTCACAAAGACTCAAGCCAAACAATACCCTAAAGTGAAGAGAAATCAGTAGCCATTCAGGGTTTATGTTTCAAGTTATCCTCATTATTTTCTTTGTTACGATTTTTTCCTTTTCCCTTTCGTCAGGAGCCGTGGTGGAGCTGTTGGGTGGGTGGGTGGTGTCTTGTGGCGATCACCGTCGGGTGCTGGTGACGGCAGCGCTTTTGGAGTGACTCGTCGCGCAAGGGACACCTGCCTGCTCCAGGACCTCTGCTACCTCGCCAGGGTGAGGATAGCTGTAGCTGCTGCTGCAAGGTTCCTACGTCTTTGAACCCAGGAAATGTTTACCCTAATGCACACCTCTCGCCCCTAACATGTGGCCTCCACGACCTACAAATTGCCAAGAGAGAGGCGCACACCTTGTGCAGTGAGAAACATGGCAATGATGACAGTGTATATACATGGATGAGAGGTATTAGAAAATTATATATATGATGCAAGAGAAAACAGTGAAATAATATAAACAGATACAAACAAGTGCCATAAGTGGATCCGATGACGAAGCTTCAAGGAGAGCTGGAGGGAGCGCCCAACTCGACCGAAGCGCTGAAATCAAAACACATGTCTCTTGCATTAAGGGAATCAGGAACTCTCTCCTTATATCTAACCAGTTAAAGTCATACACGATGATCATCATTCAAGAGACGGTTAAGAATGCTGTCGTCGAAGCTCAAGAGCTTTTTGGTAGATATTTGCTCGGCAGAGTGCCTAAGGACGGTAGTTTTTAAGCTTGTTCGTTGATTCTCACGATTGTGAGGTAGCGCCTGGAACAAAGAAAAGACCATTCGTTCGCGTCCATTCTCTAGCTCTCATGTGTAACGCACCGAAACCACAACAGACCCTACAGGCCTTTCCGTGCTTTTCCCCGGCTGCTTCATACGCCGTGGTTCATTTCTTGTGACAGCACGTCGCCCCCTTTATACCAAATCATTCCAGTTCACTCTATCCTGTCCATGCCTTTCATCCTCCTGCATTTTCAGGCCCCAGGCATTCAAGATCTGTATAACTCCATCTTTCTACCTAAGATTTGGTCTCTCTTTTCTCCCTGTCACCTCCACATATATATATATATCTTCATAGTCAACCTCTGAGCACTCATTGTCTCCATATGTTTAAGCCATTTCAGCACAAACTCTTCAGCTTTCTCAACCAAACTTTTCTTATTACCCTAATATCATTTACTCCATCAACCTTTCTCAAACCACATAGTGTAACATTTTCACGTGCATTTTCTCCACCTTACATAATTACGTATCCCAGATATCTCAAGCATCCAGCGTAGCTGAGGGAATACTTGTCATTCTAGGGACAGTGCATTCTACATAGCTGCAGTGTTCTCGAGTGAATAACAGCAAACACTACTTTGGCCACAGCACAGTTGGTCCCACGCTCAGCCAAAGACGCTAGACACCTGTTGATGGGCTGCGGCCCAACATGTACAGAGGGGCTGACCTCATTATGTAAGGGTATTCAAATCATCCATATAAACGATATATATATATATAT
>JAYMFT010017211.1:0-16601 GCA_038088735.1 Panulirus argus | reverse complement strand
TCTGTTTTTCCCCCTTTCTCAATTCTCTCTATATTTCAGTTAGGGCCCGGCCTTGATGTGGACTTTTGTCCGTGACTAAAGCCTTCAGCATAAAAAAAGAAACATCGTCCTCATACATTTCATTTTCATCACATCCACACGTCCACCCCCTTCCATTATCTTAAGTTCTAGATCTGATACACACACTGGGACAACACTGTCAGGACTACCATACCTTCATATATACCCCTCCTTACCCTCAAGGACACTTCCCACCTGCTCCTTAACTCAACCAAGACCTTAGTCTTTGACTTACTTTAGACCTCGTGGTTCCAGGCTGCCACGTCCACTCCCAGGTATGGAAAGCATTGTACACCAGCAGTTCCTTCCCATTCAGACTTGCACTCCAACGCACCTGAATCACCTCCCTGTTGCGCGCCATTGCCTTATCTTGTTCGCATCTGTTCTCGTCTTGCTCCCTTCACAAACTGCCCCCAAACTATGTCACCTGCCTCTGGAAACTTTCCCTGGAGTCTGTCACTACAGTCATGACATCTTCAAAGATCAAATGATTCGCCTCCCATTCCCCCTCTCCCCCCGGTCCCACTATACCGTAGGGTCCCCCCTTGTTCAAAGACCCACGGAATTACCTCTCTTTCAACCATGTACAAAAACAGAATGTGTAACCACGGTACCCATGGACCTGCTTTAAGGATGTGTGCATCCTTGAAGTAGACCCGCCTTCATCATGGGCCACTTACGCTCCTCCCTTCAGGCACACCACCTTGGGCAGTACAAACGAAGAATAACACAAGCAACCAGTCTACAAAACCAAGACTCACTTTTACTTGATATCACTCACCATTCTCTCTTCTGACTCATGCACACTCCTCACTCGCTTGATAACAACATCCCATTATATCAAATATTTTATCTAAGTAATGTACAAAGGCATCATTGCCAGCCATATCATATGTTTTCTACAAATCCATAAGTGTCATATACAGATCCCTTTCTTTTCAAGGTATTTCATATACAAATTCCTCAATATATTCACCTGATCCACACATTCTCTGTTACTCCTTAGGCTAAATTGCTCACACACACACACACACAACGTATATATATATATATATATATATATATATATATATATATATATATATATATATATATATCCTACTCATCTTTTTCCGCCCTACAATAGTAGTGCAAATAAGTGAGCTTTCTGAGAAAAAGACCTTGCTTGGTTCCAATTGTCTAGACTATCAGGAAGTGATAATACACTTTTAGAAAATGATTTTACAGAGGGAGAGTTACCAGGCCTCCCCGCCCGTTCCCATCTTTCTAAGTTCCGTTGTATGACGCGCAGGAGAAACGGGATTGTATTTTTTTTCTACCATATCCCCGGGGAGAGTTATTTAACTGCACAAAAGCTTTGTTAATTTAGACGACTTTGCAAAATGTTGTCAGTTATAATACCACCTCCAAAACGTTGCGACTGAAGGTTCCGCACAAATTACTCTTTGTCGTGTGTCAAAAATTAACCGAATGCCGTGAATGTCCAAAGTGTTTGAAACTATTCCAGCCTCCTCAATCATTCTGCACACTCAAACGCTTTTCCTCAAAGGGCTTACTCATTCACCAGAGCCTCCGAGTTGCTCTCTCATCCAACCAAATGTTCCGGTTCCGTGTGGGGACTCGGGCTCAGAGAAACACCAATATTGGCACGTCTCACTGTCTGAGGTGGGAGGCTGGCCGAGAGCCCCGCCCTGTCCAGCCACCACACCCACTTCGACAACATCCTAAAACACCTTTTTTGCACAGCGGTCAAGAAATCGGGCTTGATCAACGACACTTTGACTACCACCTTTATAACGAAATGAGTATCCTAGAATAATTCCAAGGCCAAAACAGGGGATAATAATGTCTTTCGTCTTAGTTTCTGACCGATACATTCTCTCTCGATAGTTCAAAGGAATAACTATAATAACTTTTTTCCTTGTATCAGCGACAGGAGAAACAGACTGCACCTGCTTGTTATGAAAAAAATATTTTGATCTGTTGTTTGTCATTTGCCTGAAAATATAAATAATAACTCCAAAATTAAAGCTTTCATACAGTTTTTCTTTTCCTTTTACGTATTTTAGAATTACCATAATAAATTGAGATTAAAAGACCAAACACACTGTACACATTTTCCTCGAACCTCTTTCCATCGCTACATTGGTGTAAATATCTTCACGTTTCCTTCCCTTCGTAATTACTCTTTGATCCTCTTTTACGAGAAATGCACTAAACCCCTTAACACGATTAATTATAAGCCTATTATGTATATCAATAACTTTTCCCAGAAAAAAAAACATTTATCTATAACGCTTATAATTTTTTTTTTTCTCGTAATAGAATGGAGCTGGAGCAATTAATGCCGTTCACCTGTCACACGGGTTACTTTTTGCCGTTCACAGTGAATAAATCATGGTGGTGGCAATGTCCATCCTGCGGGCGGTAGCGCAAGAGGATTACAAAGGGTCTTTGTCAGACCCCAGTAATCAGATAATCATATCACACGATTTCCCTCCCATGCCGCACTCTCCCTTCTCCTCAGTCATTCTGTAAAACGTTCTTCATATTTCTTACAATTCCATCTCGCTCAAGGAATATATGCGTGAAATTATATGATACAGAATTATCTTTAACAATAAGTTGTAAAGGTCGTATAAAGTGGTGGTTATAACATCCTCTTGACGGCCTTCATAGCTTGGTAAGACGATATGCCTAATGCCCAAATAACCAACGCCCCACCTTAAAAACCATACATGGAATATGAGCGTATATGACATTGTCGGTCTTACTGATCCAGGCAGCTAAGAAGATTAGAGGCACAAAGAACCAACTAAATCATCCAACCTTCTCACCTCTTTTATATATATATCTTCCTGCCCTTGACATTTCTCTTGTCTCCATTCTCGTACTAGTGAATCTGTAGCAAGTTTTCTTATCATTTCACCAACCCTACCAATTCCCTGAATTACTATCTCCACCTTTCACAAGCTTCATCCCGTTTTATAGGTTCTCTCAACCTCATATACCTCCCTCACCTTTCATGGGCCTTTCTTTGTATGATAACTCCATACAAATGTAACTTGTTAATTTCCCTTAATTTCTTATATTTATTTTACCAATCTAATTTCTTTTCTCTATATCTATACGTTAAATTTACCCACTCTGCTATTCAAGATGTATTTTCACCTCATACCTTCTGTCTGCAACAGCTTTATACAATACCTTTATTATTCTAAACTTTCTTTTTTATCCCCAACGTAACTACTTGCACCACTCCAATATAGTCTCATTCATTTAAGTAATTTTCTAGGCCACCTTAACCTAACTCTCTGTAGTTTCTGCTGTTCTTTGTCTTACGATATAGTTTCGGGAATTTGACTCATCTTTCAGGCTTTCAACTTTAATCCTTGTTTTCTCATTCATGTTACTAGTTCTACACCATCTAAAACAAAACTCAGATCTTCAAATCGAATATGGTAAACATCCCATAATTTCCTTCTCCATTCACCAACTTATAGTAATGTTGACTTTGTCTATTGTATTCTGTCCTACCAAAATCAGATCGGCCATTTCAGTTTCTCTCAGTGCCTCTAAATATTTTTCATGAAATTTTTTACGTTAAAAGTGTGTCTTTGTGACACACATAATAATGCACAATTTACACCAATCCCTTCACCACTATTAGTTTAACCCAAAATACTGTACTTCCTAATCTGCCTCTCATATTACCATTTTAAAGTGAATCTCTTTCGGATGTATTTAGAGTGATTTTGTAATTTCTCTCTGAAATACATCCCCACCGCCTCCTCTATGAGAACATTGCGTTTACATAGACACTGCAATCAGGCTATTGTATTTCAGGTTCAGGTTCGTAACTTTGAACGTATAATCTATTCGCAATCAATTATCTTTTCCAACCACTCATCTTTCGTCAAGTTTCTCGCATCTTCCTTCACCTGACCATCTGCAGCGTGTCCTCCAACATGGCTCGTATCCCACACCACACAATTCGGTCTTCTTTTGCTGCCCATTTGTTTCGAGAAATCTAACCCTAAACCATTTTCTGACGAGGCTTCAACAGGTCCATTTCACTTAAAACTTACGTTCTTATTTACCTAATTTACTCGACTCATTAGAATGAACTAGAAATATCATCCCAGGCGGTTGCTGGAATGTTGCCTCCGTGAAGGGCAAACGTTCCTTTTAAGGCTATTAATCTTGTGTTGTTAGACCCTAGACCCAACCCCGAGGGTTGGGAAAGGCAGGTATGCCTAGTCTCTGGGAGGAAAAATTCCTTCACTGTTACATAACGTCACTGAATGTTCTTTAAACCGTAAATGGTTCCACAACATATATAAGAGTAATCTAAAATTACAATAAAACTGATTCTGCAAACAGATGAAAGATAAAGACCATATGGTTATCTTCACTTTATGATAAAACATACTTGTATGACACGCAATACTTCTAGATAGCAGATATGATAACGAAAAAAAAAATCAAAAAGCCTAGTCACCGTTTACATAAGAGCGAAGATATCTAAATGGCAACACCTTTGCCTTACTCCCCAGAGGCGTCGGCCACACGAAACCCTCCTCCCACTAAACCCCTGCCATCAGTGATCCCAACCACGACCCCGTCCTATCACAGAACGCCTCTCATCCCTCACCAAGGTGTCTTTTCTCTCTCTCTCTCTCTCTCTCTCTCTCTCTCTCTCTCTCTCTCCTGAGCTGGACACCTCAAACCTTGACATTTGTGAAGCCAGGCAAAGGGAACTCCCCGTCCCTACCAGTCGAGTGGGAGAGCTACTGTAAAAACTTGCCGCTTTGCTCACGCCATTAGGCCATAGGTGGTGTGTATATGAGACTAATTTATTCATAAATACCTTGAATTTGCCACCACTTAGAACCACAACACGAACTAGTAAGTTCATCTATCTTAACTATTGCTGTACCAGGTTACAGTGCTTAGATGGGCACGGGCACTATTACAGCATTTTATGTAAAACTCAAAATATTTAATTTGTGTCATTCTATCTAGTGCCTGTCGACTAACAGTAAACCAAAATTCGTACCTTGTTATATAAACTTTTCAGACATACTTACATTTACATTACTGGATATCTTCTGTCGAGTATTCGGTCATTCATCAAAGTCCGCAGTCATTGTCGACTAGTCTGTCATTTATCGTTTCTCATAAAATGTATTATGAGTCTGTATGATGTACGAAATATCTTAAACTTTTGAGTGTTCAATAAATGCTATTTGGCGATGAAAATTTGACAGTGACAACCTCAGCGACTACGCCCAAGTAACTGACCAGTCTTTAATATATTTTGATAATATATTTACTTACCAGTCTTCAATATGTACTTCTACATTACGCACGAATTTTATTACTGTATGATGGATTTAGCATGAAGCTAAGGTAATCCATGCTTTACAATAGGCCAGTAACCCCGGGTAAATTTCCTCTTGCTGGGGTTATAAAGTATTTACGTAACAAGGACGTCGTTGCTGTTATATAATGGTCAACCAACATAGGGTAGAGATGAGACGCTCTCCTCTCCAGTAAATGCCACTCTCCATTTAATTCATTTCCTCTTCTCTCCAAACCAGACTTAAGGTCACCGCTATTTCTGTTGATGTTAGTGCTGTGTTGTTCTGGGGAATATTTCTTTGATCGAAAGAGACAAACGTAATCATTATAAATATGAGATAACTTAGGTCGACTTATCTAATTACTAAATCACAGATGCAAACATACCTTCCGCTGTTCAATGAAATTTGCATGCACGATACTATCTCGAAGTGTCGTTTGACCATACACCCTCAACCATATAATCATGTAACATACGCATTTTCCCTTCGTTTGAGAATTCTGTAGCATTTACTGTTCTATATTATTTGTTATGTTACTGAAGCAATTACATCTATAGAAAATCAAAGACTAATACCATACGTTTAGCGTAACTAATGTAAGATTGCAATTACTCATATTTTTTAGTTTGCTTCCTTATCCTTGTCGATTATATTAATGTGAAAACATACACAAATCTTGAAACTATACACTATATGTACCCACATATGCTATTAGTTATGATGCATATCACCAGATTGACGGTCATACATGAAACCATATATGCAGATTAAGAGCATAATTTACTTTTCCTATTAATCAACTGATGTTGGATTTGACTGCTGTCAAGGGCTGAATCTCTTCGCCCAGTTCCATAACACAGACGCCTAACATACATAAAAAAAGCTTAGAAGCATTTGGTCCTGTTGCTAATCAAGATCTATTTCCTACCTGCAAACAACAAAAACAAATTGATTATAAACACTGTCCTTTGCATCAGCTCAGGAAAAAATATGCAAGTAACTTTTTTTCCCGTAACATCTTATTCAAAAACGTTAGTGCCTTAATCTTAATTCCTTTTACTGAAACATACTATCCACCTTCCTTTCATGATGTACTTTGTTTACTAAATCTTAGAAAAAGAGAAAATAAATCAACATTCAATTGTGTCAAAAATATCTTCAGCTTTAACAATCATTTTAACATCGGACACTTTGGGCTCAGGTCTCTGGGCATATAAGCACACCCGACAGCTTACCCACGTTGATATTGATTTATGGGTGCATTATATGAATTACTTAAACATTTTCCACTGCTTAATTATTAACTTAGTCGATCGGTATACATCAATATGAATTATAACTCAGCAGGCCATATAAAGATCTCTGGAATCTCTCTAATTTACATACTGATACAGTTTGACATCTAAAATATTAGTAAAAGCACGAAATCAAACAGTCCAGAAAAACATCCATGAACTTGACCCTCAACACCTCTTCGCCAAAGATAGGGCTTCCCCCACAGACCACCGACAGGAACCATGAGTCCGGGCGGAGTCGTGAGGCGGCGACCGAACGCGCCGGCAGAAGCAAGACCACACCCTGCAAAGGTCATCCCCCGACAGCCGTTTCCTGCCGCTTGGCGGGGAAGAAAAAGAAAATATAACACCGCCTCTACCACACCCGTGCCCGGAGCGCAGACTAAGAACCACCCTGGTGGGAGGGCGAGGTATTGTTGTTGGGGTTTGGAAGCCGCGGTTGGTTCTGTTATCCCTCGCCTCTTAGGTCCGGGGAGAGAGACGCGGGGATTATACCCTGACGCAACGCTACAGCTTTGACATTTCACACGACCTTGGCTATGCGGGAATCTTGATATGTATCGTGCCTGAAATAGATATCCTTTAGCCTGAACTTAAACGCCACGCTAACGAAGGCCGGATACAAAGAAAACGAGAAATGAATCCGACGTCATTGCGACACGACGTACCAATTTTTCAGTCACCTTAATTGAAAGTTCCTACTTCGTAGATTTCATGTCATTTTCTGGAATTTGTAGAGCGCTACAACCCAATGGTTATCCGGCATTTAACAACATGAAAAAAGATATCAAACACTTAAAGCTACTTACAGAGAATCACTTCGGAGAAAAGTGACCAGCATAAATGCCCAATTAAAGAAAAAAAAGTTGCACTAGAAACATTTCCTTCAGTGGATTATGACTAATCTAAAGACCAGATTGTATTTACCAATTGACTGTGGTGAATATTCTAGCGACCGATATCACTGTGACCATTATAATATCCAAGTCCTTGGCTAATACAGGTTGATCAGATTTGAAAATGGTGCCTGGAAAAATACTAACCTAACCTAACCTTCCACTGTTTCCATTTTACGTTAGATTATTACACTGAAAGTATTAGATAAAGATAAAATATCCTACGAATTAAATCTTCCGACACTAGAAAAAATATTACTTATACTCATTTCATAACACAGCACTGATTAACCTAATCTAACTAGAAGCATGGATAACATAATAGCCAATGAAATATTTGTCAATAAAGCAGTCACAACTGGTTATCTGGTCAATACCATTTGGTCAAAAGTCATTTTTTCGGAGGCACCTTCCTGAAAGACATTTCTAGTGGTAATCCACGCCAGCCCTTAATTTCACAAAGCAGCTGGATTTACTTCAAAGAAATATTGGTAAGAAGAGGATTTTACCTACATCCATTGAAAAGTTTACCAAGGTATGACATGATTAAGCTGACAGCTAAGTTCTGTATGGGTAATTTCAATATATCAACAGTACTCGAGCAAAGACTCGAGACAGTATCCTTATTAGCGGGCTAAACAGTTTAACACTAATTCTGAGTGGGGCATATAATAATATTTTAATATTCTTTCTCGTGGATCTCAATCACAAATAAAAATGAGGTCTAAGTGTACATTCTTTAGAGGAAACTAAATAATCACAATTAGTGTTGCTTAAATATCAACCGTGAAGCACATTAAAAATGCAAAAAGCTAATGAACGAGCAAGTCTCTCTTTAGGAAAGAATGAGACTGTTAATAACATGTAAAGTGGACATACGGTTATTGTACTTGTTAAGTATAATTTGTCAATGAAAAGCGAGAATACCCTTATTAAAATGACTTACAGGCATTTGCGGTCTAATTACCCCAGGCGAAAAAGACTACTATCAAAATCTTGAATACTTAAAGTGTTGACATATCCTTAATCAAATACAACTTGATGTCGTCAATCAGCTTACGGAAATGCTCAAAATAGATTTGTTTAACCTATTAAAATTTTAGATCGTTCGTGAGCTAAAAGTAATGATAAGCTTCAAATTTCAAAAGTCTACCATCACACATATTTGATAGACGGGGGTGGGGATAAGGAAGATTAGCTACTCGTTAAACAATACCTATGACGCTCTCAGGAAGTGTTTTAAGATAAACTTATAAATGAAGGCTTTCTAGGAACAAACAAGTTAATTAAATAGTCTCCTACTGAGGACAACAAGCAATTATCTTTAACATACACTGTACACGTGTGCAGCTTTAAATAAACACTAAGACACTGCCATCATCAAACAGCCACCAGGTACATCTTACAACATCACTCACACTACTACCTAAAACAATCAAGCACACACACACACATACACACACACACACACGCACACACACACACACACACACACACGACCTGTGCCAGTAAAGCCATCCTGAAAGCACACATTCCGACCAGTGCCGGTAATGGAACGCCCAAGAATAGGCTGACAAAAGCCCTTGCCAGGCTTGGTTTTGGAGCATATATTTACAGACAGACAAACAGACAGATAATACCAGAAAATATTGGTATGACTGCAAACTAACCTTGGTAACAACTTACAGCTTTACAAAGCTAATATTCTTATAGGCTGTAAACTCTTAAAACCGGATAAAGCTAAAGGTTAAAGCTTCGTCATTAGACTGTTGCAAAAACTACGAATTCCAGTACAATATGAATGTTCGCCACTGCATCGCATTGTGCGTTGTGGTCACAAAGGAAGGACGCCCCGCTGGCAGTTTTGAGTCCCCCCTGACCTTGCGCTTGACAAAAACTCACAGAATAAGCGAATTCCTCGCCTGGGAGTGCACACTACATCCCCCTATCTAAAATCTGGTCAGATGACACTGGAGGGACCATGCAGGTATTTTTTTTTTCTTTTATCATAACTTTCGAAAATATTTAAGTGACCTGACATACATAACTTGTGGTTTGGAGAAGAAAACCCCAAAACAATCCGTTACAAAATATGAAAATCTCTGACTATAAAAAGACGATATGACAAAAATGCTTTTAAGAATTCTCTACGGAAAATAAAAAAATGCCTTGTATAAACTTTATGAATAATCCTACATAACATCAAGCAATATAAATATATATGCACATACAGAGAGATAAAATGTATGGACATAAATATATAAATAATATTAACTGGCGATGGATCAGTCTGTCTTTTACTCACGATTCCAGTTAATTTACACAATGTCACGATCAAGTAAGATGATTGAGGAATCAAAGCTGAGCGGGTTTACCCATCCAATAAAACTATTTACCTTACTACTCCGTTACTTGCAATGTTGCACATCAATCGCAAATCAGTGTCACTGACAGAAGCGTTGGCTAATCTCTTCATGACGATCAGCCGAGCGTAACTATACGATATATATATATATATATATATATATATATATATATATATATATATATATATTCCCCCATACCAGCTCGCCGTTTCCCGCGGTATCGACACAGCGCAGTAACAAACGAAGAAAGGCCTCGATCACTCACATCCTTTTTTCTTTTTTTGCTTTCATGTGGCATGCACTGAGACCACAGCTTCCAAGTCGCAGGCAAATGAAGGAATCCTTTGGAGTGAGTGGGTTCTGCGATGATAGTGATACATCCTCACCACAGATAATTTCCACTTGAGGAGGAGTTTGGAACACTCTCCTAGTCTCTCTCTCTCTCTCTCTCTCTCTCTCTGTGTGTGTGTGTATATATATATATATATATATATATATATATATATATATATATATATATATATAGTGTAGTCATGCTAAGCCACCATGATCACCAGTGCATTACCATCTACGGAGCTGTGTTTCTTCACTTTTATTTGATTACTTTCTCAGCTTATATATACGTAATTCTTCATTACATTGCCAACAGTGACTCGCTATCCATGTACATCCTGTGGTAGGTGCTTCATAAAAGGCTCCACAGTAAGGGAACCACACGGAGATTACAAAGATTGTCTGTGCTGCGTAAATCGTAATAATGTGGAAGAGAAGACTAAACAGTGGTATGAGTGAAATTAAGGCAGTTCTCAAAGCCTTAACTGCAGAAAAGTTATTACTCAAGGCCGAAATAAAGAGAATGAAAATGGGAAGCCATGACCTAACCCTCACTACCTCCCCCCCTCCCTCCCAAGCACCTGCTTACCCCCGCCCCCTCCACCGCCATCCTGGTCCATCCCTCACCCTAATGGCACCTTACACTCACCCCCCCCCTACCCTGTGCTTCCACACCAGCACAGACAATGTCTACCGCCTGCCCCATCAGCCCTCCTTTCATCCCTACCCAAACCAACAGTCCTTTCCCTTCACCAAGGTCCCAAGATCCAGCGCCCCTCTCTCGCCTTAGCACCTTAACCTCCTTCAGGTTTGCGTCACGCCTCAGTCACCCGCCCAACCGTCCCCTTCCCCTATCCTCAATGGGCTGCTTCTCTCTCTCTCTGATATAGCCACCGTAGACTCATGGCTCGAATTCATAGGAGAAAGGTGATTGTATAACAGAGACGGCAATCACCTTAGCAATAGAGCGTCCGAACTCTTAGCTGCACGAATCAAAGATCAACTTGCCTTGCAATTCTAGGGAAATGAAATTTTGTTGAGGCCAAGTAGAGGTCGGTTAGTCGATCGCATGGCTTCTATAAGCGAGTGGGGTCAGGTCAGGTCTTATCAAATGTCTCGCGGGTGTGGTCAGATCGAGTCCGACCTCTACAGAACCAGCTAACGATAACTAGCGGGCAAGCATACAGGGCTTAGAGCAGCTGGTCACCGGATTTTAACGCCTGTTTCGTTCGAGAATCACATGAAGAAATTGGATGGATTTTATGCGAATATAAGATCCATCCGAAACAAAATAGCTCAGTTGCATTGTTTGGTAAACAGCGGAAACGTTGATATCGCTGGATTAACAGACATTACTGAACACGTAAGACAACGATCTGAGTAGCGAATAGAACTTGCCGGATTATGGATCATTTCTAAAGGGGTAGAGACGGTCGAGGAGTCGGAACTGCACTGTATGCACGTAAAACCATATCTCAACCCCACTGAAATCTAGACTACAACATCTGCTGATGTTGAACATTTGTGTGTTTAGATCAGTTATAAAGAACAGATATTCGATCATTTCTGGGTATTCAATCCACTTCGAAATTAACAGACGAACTATTTGAGATATAAAAAATGAATCTTCTGGACCAATTAGCTTCATTAAATATGATTTTCTCCCTCAAACCGTCAAAAAGCCGACGAGGGAAGCTTATAACTTGATCATGATTCTGCACCCCAGGAGTTCTGGCGAACGTCTAGGTGCATGTGACCATGATATGGTCAGGTTGGACGTAGATTTCAAACCCCACTCCCCTAAAACTATTAAAAGCAGTCACCCTCAACTTTAAAAGGTGAATTTTAATGGGTTGCGCGCAGAAAGCGTCACCCTTGTTGGTTCATGGCCAGAGGACTCGTACACATATTCATGGACCACCAGGACACATTCAATCCTAAGCACGATAAAAAAGATAAGACCAACAATAGGCCTAATTGGCCTTCCTCAGATATCGCAAGAGCCGTCACGACGTATGACAAGTCATCAAAGTTGACTTAAAACCATTTCCAAAAATCACAGTAGATTTATTTGGGTAATAAGAGTAGGATGTTCGGGAGATGAAGGGGACGGTAGGTGCAGCTTTATTTCCCGGCCGTTTGAAGAGAAAACCAAACGGGAAAAGTATAGAAATAAGTGGAAAAGGAAAACGATTAATCAAATATTAGCTTCTTCTAAACTCAGGAGAGAAATGGGGGTATAAAATTTTCAATTCTCAGTAATGGAAATTGACAGCAGAAGATTATTTTCTGCCCGCTTGCCGCAAAATCGTGGATTTGCGCGGTCATTGGGCCTTCTCTTGTGGATGATTATAAAACCGGATTAAAGATATAATCATCGAAGAAAATGTGGACACGAGAAGATATTTCTTCATATTTTCGAGAGACACTCAGACCTGAGCAGTCATGGTGAAGGGCTGTCCTGTCTCTGAGTAACAGGTGTCGCATTTCCGTTCGTGTTTATCTCATTCAATTTTCTGGTCGTAACTTCCTCTACATAATACCCTGAGGAACTCCTGTAGATATCTGAATTTAGTTTTAGTTGCTCAGGTGCGGCTTAATATTATTGGTTCAAGTTTAGATTAATGCTTGACGCTCAAGTTGAGATTGAATTAGTTCAGGTTTAGACAAAGGTTACTTGGTAAGTAACTCGTCGTGAGATCGTTTGCCACGGCACTACAAAGTTCGGTTCACATTAACAGCTCTTAGGAATTCCCCGAAGGACGCAGGCCACAGTCATCGGTAAGAGAAGGGGAACATTTGGTGCGTCCAGTCTGACTGCCTACTTCGGTCCACTGTGCAGGTGAGGGGAGCACAGAGGTAGGTTGGTAATTCATACTGAAAAATAGCGTGCTTTACAAGTTTTCCTCTTTTGCATGGCCACTTGTTTAGATGTCATCTGTTGGTTGCAACTTGTTTGCTTTGTTTTTTTCTATCGTTAATCTGGGTCTTATCAAACCTTATGGTTCATTATTCCATTTTCCTTTAGTTATCGTGCAAATTAACTGTGATTCTCATTTCTGTTGTTGATATTTTCGATGTTCAAAGACGACCTCTGCTTTATGTTATCTGAGGTTTATGATAGCTACTGTATTCGCCTTGCCAATGTAAAGGTACGCATTAATCTATCTTATTTTCTAGCCAAGTTGTGGGCCAAGAAGTCCCTTTGATTTAGAAATATGTCTGATTTCATTTTGACTTCTTTCATTTTCATGTTTACATCTTACTCACGTTCTTGTCCACTGACGTACGTTTCGTTAGATCCTGGGTAGGATACCGACGATGAGTGCATCCTGTTATCCCACTCTCACCTCGAGTGAAGAGAGAGATGTTGCTGGACAGTTACACAGACTGAACTAACGCGATTACTCGAAGTCAGAAACCCTCCCAGGCAAGTCAGCAGAATTATTATACATGGTGCTTGCGGGTGGAGTAAGACTTCATACGATTTCATCAGGTGACGGCAAAGTGAACATCTGCAGGAATTCACCAAACACAAGAAACTCAAAATATGTTCAAACTGTAACATTTGCTTTATGAATTATTGTGCGTAAGTTTAAGTACCAGGAAGTTGAAATAACAGTGAGATGCCAAGGCATCATTAACCATACAGGATTTACACTACACAGTACACATACCACACGACTGAGTAAGGATGTTGAGTGTACTGTTATACTAGGCGGCCGTGAGCAGCACAGTGAATCGAAGTGCTTCACGGATAACAAACATAGACCAACAAGACACGATATACGGATGGTAAGGAGACAGAAGTAAATAATCATCGAGCAAACAGACAACGGCAAGGAACACCAGAAACATGAGCATTACAAGGGCCAAACGGCCTCTTGGGAAGATTGCATTTTATACCTTAGAGACAAACAGTCTGTTAAGGAGATTACACTTTATTCCTTAATGTCACCACACTTAGGAACGAGGCCAAGTGTAGAGATTACATTACTTCAGGACACACACACGCTAACTTTTGTAGTACTGTAACTGTTTCACTTCGCTGCCTTTCATTCTTTACGGAAGGAAGTTGAAATGTACAGAACATCCGCTGATGGACGGAACAAGAGAACTAGAATATGATAGACGGTAAAGTACCATGAGGTCTCTGCTTCCACCGCAAGGACCGGGAAACCGGAGCTAAATGATACCGTAAGAGACGACATGCCAGAGAGCCATGATTATTCATGGAAAGAGTAATGAAGAAGAGAGTAGAACACACGGTGGCAGGACGGTATGATGATGGATGGGCGGCCGTCCAGGGGCTGACGAGCTGCATGCGGGCGTCAAACAGGGTCATCCTGGTGATGGCGGGGGTGGGGGGTGGGGGGGGACTCCCAGCCTGCCCCCCAACACCCCCTGAGGCACCCACGATACGGGTCCTCCTCCTTGTACCCTGACGAATTACGACGAACAGTTTATGAATACACTTGTAAAAGAACGCAATTTAGAGAGGAGACATTTAGAGAACTAGTAAGTTAATTATAACGATATAAATTCATTTAGCGACTCTTTGTTACTGAAGGTCATTGAGGAGTGGATGGCGCGCGGTGTGATGGAACAGATGGTGGACAGTAAGGTCACCTTCCGTCACTCAGGACATTTCATGGTCATGATCATTTGTTTGTTCACGGCCCCTAACGCAGTGTGTAGTCTCTGACTTTCTGACGCCTTATCTATAAAAGAACCTTCGAGATACACGAATTTTGCTGTCAGAGAAGCGAATTCGTAAATCTATTCGTCCGGTAGTGATTTGAAAATCTCTAGTCCGAAGATATGATAATCTAATGCACGTTAATGCTACATAAACTAAAATTGTTGGGGACATAAATGGTACCATCTTTTAATAAGTTCTTCCTTCTCTCGGCAACGTTCATGTCGTCTCCCGTCGAGAATCCAGCGATTAATACGGCAACAGAGTTTTTCTTTCATCTAAGGTGTTGCTGGTAATCAGTAACATATCAACGCATATGATGGATGTCTAGAAATTAATCTATTGGTGCTTAAAACCCGCTGCCTCTTCTTGATGAACCAGATCAAGAGAAGATCACTTTGAAAAGACGAGAAGGAAAGAATTTGAGGAAGGAGAAAAGTGCCAAGCTCCGGGGAGCATCTTCATAAAGAAAGGAAGTATGATCCAAACAAGTCTGCATGTGTTGGTGTTTGTCTGGTGGATAGCTGCCCAGGGGCAGCTTGTGCTCCAGATACCACACAGTCCGAACTGAGCTAAGTACGATCATACGAGCCTATGGCTCTCTATTTGCTTCATATTATAATTCAAGGCGAAAGAAGTAAACCTAAAATACTTTGAAATACTAGGTTCTAATGGAACAGTTCGCTTTATGACATTTATCTTTTTGTCTCTCTTGCTTTTGATATTTTCTTTGGTGGAAAAAAGAAAATCATGAACAAAATTTACCTATAGATTTGGACACGTCATTAGGAAGCAGATGTCACATGGTGTGGCTTTGACTAACAACACTTACTCTAAGAATCACACATAAAGCAACGATTGATTATCTGGGCTTATCATTGTGTGGCAAATACGAGCAACGTCAGTCAGTCTCCCTCGATTCCGTGTGTGTACGGAATGAGGTTCACGTGGAACAGTTTGTATGATGGGATATTTGATGGTACATTTACGCCAGTCCTATATAGATTTTCATTTCGCCAGGTTTGAGTTAAAGCGTTTGAATATCCTGTATTGCTGTAAAGTTTAAATCGGTAGTCACTGTCATACAACGTAAGACGCGCTACAGCCTTCCTATTCTAGACCTCCGCTACGCCCAAGATTGTTGAATACTTCCACACACTGATGATTCACAAATCTGAGCGTTAACTTTCATGATGCCAATTCATTTTCATTGGATTCTTAATATAAACAATTTACGCAGGATATTTCATGTGGCTTCAGGTTATTATTAGCAAATATCATTCAGACGTTAACGCATTATCAAAGTTCTAAATGATATGAGTAGCATCTTGTGAATACGTCATGTTTCCTTTCAGTCACAATCAAATTACATCCAAATCGCATCGCCTATCATCTTGGCATTACTCACAGTGACCTACATTTTGTCCCGTCCATCTTCCACTCCCTCATTGCGAATAATGTAACCACCCTTTATGCTTTACTTGCTACGTATTCTTAGGTTTTTCTATATCTTTCTTTCTTAGTTCCCTCTCTCTCTCTCTCTCTCTCTCTCTCTCTCTCTCTCTCTCTCTCTTTTATTTTTTTGT
>JAYMFT010017200.1:0-16602 GCA_038088735.1 Panulirus argus | reverse complement strand
AAGAGAATCGTTATGAAATACGGGTGGAAAGAGAATCGTTATGAAATACGGGTGGAAAGAGAATCTTTATGAAATACAGGAGGAAAGAGAATGGTTATGAAATACGGGAGGAAAGAGAATCGTTATGAAATACTGGTGGAAAGAAAATCGTTATAAAATACGGGTAGAACGAGAATCGTTATGAAATACGGGAGGAAAGAATCGTAATGAAATACGGTTGGAAAGAGAATCGTTATGAAATACAGGTGGAAAGAGAATCGGTATGAAATACAGGAGCAAAGAAAATCGTTATGAAATACGGGAGGAAAGAGAATCGTTATGAGAATACGAGTAGAAAGAAAATCGTTATGAAATACGGGTAGAAAGAGAATCGTTATGAAATACGGGAGGAAAGAATCGTAATGAAATACGGGTAGAAAGAGAATCGCTATGAAACACGGGTGGAAAGAGAATCGTTATGAAATACGGGTGGAAAAAGAATCGTTATGAAATACAGGAGGAAAGAGAATCGGTATGAAATACGGGAGGAAAGAGAATCGTTATGAAATACGGGTGGAAAGAAAATCGTTATGAAATACGGGTAGAAAGAGAATTGTTATGAAATACAGGAGGAAGGAGAATCGTTATGAAATACGGGTAGAAAGAGAATCGTTATGAAATACGGTTGGAAAGAGAATCGTTATGAAATACAGGAGGAAAGAGAATCGTTATGAAAGACGGGAGGAAAGAGAATCGTTATGAAATACGGGTGGAAAGAAAATCGTTATGAAATACGGGTAGAAAGAGAATCGTTATGAAATACGGGTGGAAAGAGAATCGTTATGAAATACGGGTGGAAAGAGAATCTTTATGAAATACGGGTAGAAAGAGAATCGTTATGAAATACAGGAGGAAAGAGAATCGTTGAAATACGGGAGGAAAGAGAATCGTTATGAAATACGGGTGGAAAGAGAATCGTTATGAAGTGCTGGTAGAAAGAGAATCGTTATGAAATTCGAGAGGAAAGAGAATCGTTATGAAATACGGGAGGAAAGAGAATCGTTATGAAATACGGATAGAAAGAGAATCGTTATGAAATACGGGAGGAAAGAGAATCGTTATGAAATACAGGAGGAAAGAGAATCGTTATGAAATACGGGAGGAAAGAGAATCGTTATGAAATACGGGTGGAAAGAGAATCGTTATGAAAAACGGGTAGAAAGAGAATAGTTATGAAATACGGGTGGAAAGAGAATCGTTATGAAATACGGGTAGAAAGAGAATCGTTATGAAATACGGGAGGAAAGAGAATTGATATGAAAGACGGATGGAAAGAGAATCTTTATGAAATACGAGAGGGAAGAGAATGGTTATGAAATACGGGAGGAAAGAGAATAGTTGTGAAATTCCGGAGGGAAGAAGAGAATCGTTATGAAATTCGGGAGGAAGGCGAATCGTTATGAAATACGGGAGGAAATATAATCTTTATGAAATACGGGTAGAGAGAGAATCGTTATGAAATACGGGTGGAAATAGAATCGTTATGAAATACGGGTAGAAAGAAAATCGTTATGAAATACGGGTGGAAAGAGAATCGTTATGAAATACGGGTAGAAAGAGAATCGTTATGAAATACAGGAGGAAAGAAATTCGTTATGAAATACGGGTAGAAAGAGAATCGTTATAAATACGGGTGGAAAGAGAATCGTCATGAAATACAGGTAAAAAAAGAATCGTTATGAAATACGGGAGGAAAGAGAATCGTTATGAAATATGGGATAAAAGAGAATCGTTATGAAATACGGGAGGAAAGAGAATCGTTTTTAAATACAGGAGAAAAGGGAATCGTTATGAAATACGGGAGGAAAGCGAATCGTTATGAAATACGGGTAGAAAGAGAATCGTTATGAAGTACGGGTGGAAAGTGAATCGTTATGAAATACTGGTAGAAAGATAATCGTTTTGAAATATGGGTGGAAAGAGAATCGTTATGAAATACAGGTAGAAAGAGAATCGTTATGAAACACGGGAGGAAAGGGAATCGTTATGAAATACGGGAGGGAAGAGAATCGTTATGAAATACGGGAGGAAAGAGAATCGTTATGAAATATGGGTGGAAAGAGAATCGTTATGAAATACGGGAGGGAAGAGAATCGTTATGGAATACGGGAGGACAGAGAATCTATATGAAATACGGGAGGAAAAAGCCAGCGCGAAATACAGCTGGAGGGAGATCCGTTACAAAATACGGATGGAGAGACGTATTGCGAAATACGTATGAAGCCTATTACAAAAGAAATACCAAAGATTTGTCACTAGATAGCCAAACCCATTATGGATCATTTATAATCAGATCGTGAAAATGGGTGATAGTGATGATAGTAGAGAAATTGGGTGCCAGTTTCATATAAAATAACACTGGAAGCAATTTCAACGGCCGGTAATTAAACAAATCCTCTTTTTGAAAAGCCTTGTGAAAGATACCTAATCAGAAACGTTTAAACGTCTCCTCGTGGCTGCTTCAGCCATCTGACACCTGTGTTGGGTGGCGTCCACGTTAAACCCCCAATAACCCCGGTTTATGTTTTATTTGCAGTTTGGAATTTGTTTGAATTGTTGGTTTAGTAAGTCGTGCATGGGAGTCGTAATGTTTTGAATGCTGGCCCTAAAGTGGGGTATTAAGGTTTAATTACATAGTCATTAACTGTTAATGAGGTTGTTTGAGCCAGCTTTCCGCACACCTTGCGCGCCGTGACCTCCCACCCCACACAACAGAACTGTTGACTCCCCAACAGAATAATACTGTTGACCTCTTACAACAGTACTGTTAACTCTCCCACATAACAGTATTTTCGACCCACACATGACAGTACTGTTGACCTCCTACAGTAATACTGTTAACCACACAACAGTACTGTTGACTTACCCACAGAACTACTGTTGGTCCAACGGTGACACTCCTCCCCCCCCCTTTACACACACACACACACACACACACACACACACACACGTACACGTACATAAACACACACACGTACATAAACACAGTGCTACAGTTGTCCTCTGGCTAATTAGCCATAAACATTGACACTTACGATGGAGAGAGAGGAGGGAAAGTCAAAGGAAGTAGACATTGAGGTCATGTTTGACCTGTGTGTCTTGCCGTGTATTGATCTGGACGCATCCGAACCATCACCTCCCGTGGCAAACAAGTGGGACAATTGGCTGTGTGTTGCAAGTTATCTGTGTATCATTGTGTTGCAGATATCCTGCTCTGGTGCCATTGTTCTACCTAAATCCCATTGTATTGCTGAGCTGTTTTTTTTTTTTTTTTTTAGTCGCTTGTGTTAAATAAATTGACCTTTCGCCCTCTGGCAGTAGCACAGGTGAGTATCGTGTCTGGAGCTTCCGATCGTGGATAATGTTATGCATATTGCTGGCTGGTTGGCAGATCTGAAGGAAAGGTGCCAATGTAAGGCCCTCGATGCCAAGGCTTGATCTGCTTAAGGTCCTTGGCTAAGGCCACTGCACCTGTCTGTAGGGTAAGCTTAAGGTCAATAACTGAGGCCACCACACCTGTCTGTAGGCTAAGCTTAAGGTCATTAACTAAGGCCACTACGCCTGTATGTAGGCTAAGCTTAAGGTCATTAACTGAAGCCACATGTGTATAGGCTAAGCTTAAGGTCATTAACTGAGGCCACTACACCCGTGCACAGGGTAAGCTTAAGCTCATTAGCTAAGGCCATTATAGTTGTAAGTGTATCTGTTCAAGGTCATTAACAAAGGCCATCACAGTTGTCAACATAGCTGTTAAATGTCATTATCAAAGGCTATTACAGTTGACACTATAGCTAGGGTTAAGGTCATTACAGTTTATCAGTGCAGATGTATGTTAAAAGATAAGGCCATTGCAGCTGTTAGTGCAGCTAAACTTAAGGTCATTAACTAGGCCATTACGGCTGTCATTAAAGCTAAGCTTAAGGTCATTAATTAAGGCCACTACAACAGTCATTATGACTAAGTCGAAGGTCACTAATTAATGCTACAGTAGCTTTAAGTATAACTAAGCGTAAGATCATTAATTAAGACCACTACAGCTTTAAGTATAGCTAAGCTTAGACCAGCTTAACTTAGGTGGCCACAGTAGAATTGGAACGCCTCGCCAGCTGTGCTGAGCTAAGGCGTACAGAGGCTGAGGCAAAACAAATGCAGTTATGGAGACAGATGCGACCCAGCTTCAGAAAAAGACAGTTGTGACCTAACTTGAACTTGATACATGTGACATAACTTCACCACTACATGTTACGTAAGCGCTACAACAGGCGTAACGTAACGTCACGAGACGTAACCTAACTTCACCACGACGGCTGTGACCCAACCCCCACGACAGGTGTGACCTAACTTCACCACGACAGACGTGATCTGACCACCACGATAGGTGTAACGGAATTTCACCACGACAGACGTGACCTAACTTCACCACGACGGATGTGACCTAACTTCACCACGACGGGTGTGACCTAACTTCTCCACGACAGATGTGACCTAACCACCACGACAGACGTGATCTAACCACCACGACAGGTGTAACGGAACTTCACCACGACAGATGTGACCTAACCTTACCACGACAGGTGTGACCTAACTTCACCACGACAGGTGTAACCTAACTTCACCACGACAGGTGTGACCTAACTTCACCACGACAGATGTGACGGAACTCCACATCAGGGAGCCAGAACAGCCACGCACTACCATTCACCCACGATAGACGGGGTAGCGCTGCAGTAGGCTGTTTGTGTCTGCTTCATTCTTGTTTTTGTTTACCTCTTTGTGTAGGTTAGGTTAGGGGACGGGGCTGTGCCCTATTCTCCAGGGCCAGGCGAGGGCGTGGGGTATGGACTTAAGGGCCAGGGCCAATGCCATGTCTTTCCTCCTCTGCAGTTGCTTCCCCCCAACTGCCTCTGGGACTCCTAACATCTTCCCTTGACGTCATTTGCCTTAACCATCCCACGATGTCTATTGCCACCCTCACCCCCCGTTTTGCCGTTTCTTGAGTCCCTTGCCATCTCTTGACGTCTGACGTATCGTGTGGCACTCCTGTCGTTTCCCCCTGACGTCTTGAGGGATTCGTGGACGTCGAGGGACATCGCGGACCTCAGATGACATCGTCGATGTCGATGCATTTCACTCGACGCGTGATGACGGCCCGTGACGTCTAGTTGGCATCTCCTCAGGCAGTGATGCCTTCCTGGTGGTCATGCCTTTTCTCGGTTAAATAGGACCCCACGAGAAGGAAAGGAAGTCCTGGGCTCCTACCGTGCCTCATAGCAGAGAAGGACATGGGGAAAGTGGAGGGAGTTGATGAGGCAATTAATACGAGAGGAGAAGCGTTCGTCACAGGTAGCGAGGCGGAGCTCGGTAATGGCTCGGTGTAATTAGTTTATCTTGCCTCACCGTCGTCGCCGCCAGCGCCTGGCTACCCAGGTCCTCGACGCCGCCGCCGTCAGGTCCTGGACACGCCCTTTCTGGCGCCCTCCGCCGGGCCTGTCCGCTTCAGACTTATTCCTTGCTCCTCTGTGTATGTGGTCCTGAGGTAATGTGCTTACGTAGCATCTCTTGACTCACTCCTTCTCTCGCCGTATTATTCGTGATTGTCCGTTTTCTTTTTTGCGTTTTATCCTTTATCCAAAGTTCTTATACTAACCTGTCCTTTGGTTCTTCTCCTTTATCTTTTTCTTTCTGACTTCGCTCCTCTGATCGTTTGTTTATTCGTGTGGTAGAGTGCGTCTGGAAGTTTTGATATTCGTGTTGTAGAATGCGTCTGGATTATGTTTTTCGTGTGGTAGAGTGCGTCTGGGTCTTTTGAACTTCGTATGGTAAAATGCGCTTGGTTGTTTTTATATTCATGTGGGTAGAGTGCGTCTGGATGTTTTAATATTCGTGTGGTGAGAATACGTCTGAGTGTTTTGATATTCTTGTGGTAAAATGCGTCTGGGTGTTTTAACAACCTTGTGGCAGATTACGTCTGGGTGTTTTGATATTCGTGTGTGGTGAGCATGAGTCCGGATGTTTTAATATTCGTGTTGTAGGATGCGTCTGGGTGTTTTAATGTTCGTATGGTAGAATGCGTCTGAGTGTTTTGATATTCGTGTGGTACAGTGCGTCTGGATATTTTGATATTTGTGTGGTAGAATCCGTCTGGGTGTTTTGATATTCGTGTGGTAGAATGCGTCTGGCTGTTTTGATATTCGTGTTGTAGAATGCCTCTGAATGTTCTTATATTCGTGTGGTAGAATGCGTCTGGATGTTTTGATATTCGTGTGGTAGAATGCGTCTGGATGTTTTAATATTCGTGTGGTTAGAGTGCGTCTGGATATTTTGATATTCGTGTGGTAGAATGCGTCTGGATGTTTTTATATTTGTGTGGTAGAATGCGTCTGGATGTTTTAATATTCGTGTGGTAGAATGCGTCTGGATGTTTTAATGTTGGTGTGGTAGAATGCGTAAGGGCGTTTTGATAAGCTTGTGGTAAAGTGCGTCTGGCTGTTTTAAAAGTGATGTCTTCCTTCCGTTTTCTTTACGGCTCTGTTTTGTGTATTCTAAAGTAATTTAGATTGTATTGTTTTTAATGATTTTCCTTTACAATCCTTTTTAACAAGTTAAAGTATTGTTTTATATCACTTTGTCGTTACCTGTTTTTATTACTGGGATGGTAATGTCTGTAAATTCGTTGTCGTGGTAACACCACCATTGTTTGTCTTAGTGACAAAGACCGTTTGTCTTGGGGTGAGGGGGGGAGACAAAAAATGGGGGGGGGGGGGCGCCGTTGTCATGGTAACGGGACAGTTGTCATGGCAACAGTGCCCGGGCGTAGGCGACCTCCCCGCTGACTGCATTGGCCAAGATTATGGCAAGTTGTCGGGCTCATCAGTATGCATTACGTAATTCCCCCCCTCGACCACTGCTTCCCACGATACATCTCGGGGGTGTTCTTCGCCCTGACAGATTATCGTTTTTTTTTTTTTTTACGCTGCCGATTTTTTGTGTATAACGAGCAAATAACGCGCCCTCATCAGGGAGATTTGGGTAGGTATATGTATTCAAGAATTTTCTGGTGTCCAGCACAGGGTCGTCATGGGAGCTTTCTTTTCCTAAGCATTTAGGACAAAGGCGGTTTGTGTGATGCCTTACCCAACGTGCCCTCATCTAACGTAGGCTCTTTGTTAGGACAGCCGTCAGTTATCGGTAATGCTTAAAGAACGCTGTTAAATATATTGGTTGATGACCCGGCTTGGAAGGTATTGTGATTCAGGGATAAAATGATGTTATAGTTTTTTACGTTGGGTTTCGTCCGTCAAACACCCAGTTCAAATATGCCAGATTTCAGCCATGTCTACGGTATTTTCAATTATTATTATTATTATTATTATTATTATTACTTATTATTATCATCATCATTATGTATTATTTATTATTATTATTATTATTATTATTATTATTATTATTATTATGCCTGTTCCTTACAGATGCCTCCATTGCCTCATAAATTCTCCGGTGGGTCCCAAGTGCTCCACTCTCTCAGCTGTCGTAGTTAAAGTCATTCAAAATTGCCGTAATGAGGGTCATTTTCGTGTATGTTTTTGCCGGTATTATTACCTCATCTCATCCTTAACGACGGTGTAACGCTTGCTGCGGTGTAACGCTTGCTGCTCGTACAATAGCTTTTATTAAAGAAGTAATGGAAACAAAGTAAAATCATAGTTACATTGTCGAAGTGGGCACAAGTGCTTACAATGAGCCCAGATTACGTGACGCGGGATATTACTGTGGCGGCTGGCTGGCCCAGATTATTTTATTATCAGGATAATAAAACTGATGATGAATATACAGTTTAGGGGTCGTTCTTGGCTCTGGTCTGCACAGTGAAGTGGAGGTAATGTGGCACAGATTTCGGGGTGGCAACAGACTCTGAATTGCTACCTCAGAATGGACTGTTCTGCCTTGATGGATTATATAGACTAAGAAAGGTTGACTAGAAATATGAATATTTGTCGTCAAACAGTCTGGGTCTTGAGGCTTTTCCTACTTATGCCGCGTCGTGAGAAATTATGGATTGTACAATTTTGCAACATTTATTCAACAGGTAGCCATTGTGTTCTGTACTAGAACGACTGATTATTACATGGGAATGCGGTTAGCTTGGGCTAATAGTTTTCTTGATCAGATAGAAGCAAAAATAGCTTCTTTGACGGTAGGGCTGAAGGCATGCCCCATTCTCCTACGAAGCGATCTCCTGGTACTTATGTTTTTATATTTCGTACTACTCGTCAGTATAGCGTAGCTAGGCTTTTCCAGAATATTAAGACGGCTAAAAATTTTCGCACCCATTCACTCAGACCCAAGCAGTCAGTCCAAGTCAGGTAATTAGGCTTTCATGGAGTTACTGTCATACCTTAGATCATAACTCATAGCATAGCCTAGCAGTCGTGATTTGGCTGTGTATCTTAATGTAGAATCTAAGAGCAAAGTCGGCCAGGCGTATCGTAAAAATGTATCCCATCTCATCGCATTCCTAATTACGGGGAATTAATCGATAGCCCATCGTAGTCACTCGCCGCAGACGTTGACGTATATCGTCTGGAGGCTATCGTAAATC
Organism: Panulirus argus; assembly: GCA_038088735.1. Classification (NCBI taxonomy): domain Eukaryota; kingdom Metazoa; phylum Arthropoda; class Malacostraca; order Decapoda; family Palinuridae; genus Panulirus; species Panulirus argus. Next base: position 7,964 of record JAYMFT010017200.1, on the reverse strand, counting down.
GTCAACCCCGTCGGTCTGTCCATCCAGTCGTTGTAAACCTCTCTCGTAGAAGGGAGCCTCGCAACTTACCCCCCCCCCCACAGCGTAGCATGATACGCACAGATGACCCAAGCCCCTACGACCCAGCCCACGTTACATCTACTTTAAATGCCTCGCGGGGCCGTTACAGAGAGACACAGACCACCATGCACACCCACTTCCTGCGCCATTACTTCCTGTATGCAGGAAATTTGGTCATTCGCAGAGCCACTCGCCAAGCGGAGCGGTGTGTCTTAATGCTCGTTTTGTTGCAGTATTCTCGGGTAATTGAAGTTTCATTCTCAAAGGTTGTGTAATTCATTCGCTGGTAATGTTATCGGCGAGCGCTTATTCAACCGGCCTTTCTCCTGTTACCCGTCATTTTTTATGAGACAGTTGTTGAGGATTTCGGATACCGAGAGGGAGAGAGTGTCAAGAATAAGTGGACGGGTGTGTGTGTGTGTTTGTGTCTGTCTCGCTGTCTGTTCATATGCAATCTGTCCTTCTGTGACATGTGTCTCTCTCTTGCTTGAAGGGGCAGGTGGTTCTCTGTAGTTTGTTGGCTGTCTGTAATTCTGTCTCTGATTCTGGTTGGCTGTCAGAGTGCCAACCTTTCTCTGTCTGACTGCTTATCCGTCTTGTTTTGTATACCCCTGTATCTTTTTGCCCTCCATAATCCTCTCAAATCCTCTTCGTCCATTAACTGTTCTGTGCTTCGTGCAGCCGAATACTCTCGCGCATTTTCTGTTTCACTTTTGTGCAAACCTTTATTGTATTTCTCTTTTCTTTTGTGTTAAGCCTGCCGTGGGCCGCTCTTCCCGGGTGCGTGGTTATGTGTGTCAGGAGTGGTAGTGTGGTGTCAAGTGTGGTAGTGAGGGCAGAAAAAAGTAGCCGAGGAACGAGATGTAGGGAAGTACCTTTCTCCCTCCCTACTTACAAGTACCTGCAACAAGATTTTGCTGAACTCAAGGCTAGGCGTTTAACGCTCACCTCACGCTTGCTTGATGGATAACGCTGCTGTTCCTCTCTTCCGCTACACTCGGTATATTATTTTCATCCCTGGGTTGATCTGGGACTGACTGCAACCATGTATCAAATTTTCTGTTATATGTTTCTCTAGGTATTCCATGCATACGTTCTCATTTCTCTCGGTAGTACACTGAGCAGTCAGTCTTTCCAGCTCCCTTGTTGGGCTCGCATATTTTGTTTGATATATCTCTGGTTTATTCCATGATATTCTTGTAGGCGACGCTCTGTTTCTTCCTCACTGAGAGGTTTTTAAGTTTCTGATATTGTTCTTTTTCACTTCGTTGTGCTCTCATTCGTAGATGCTCATGTGTTTTCTTCTGTACTTATTTTCAGGTTCACTTTTACTGCTTGGGAGAGAGAGAGAGAGAGAGAGATATGCACATAGTGTTAGAGAAATGATGTGGTGGTGGAACACAGAAAATGCGGTCAGGGGCTTAACTAAACTGATTTCCTTGTGTGTGTGTGTGTGTGTGTGTGTGTGTGTGTGGGAGGGGGGGGGGTTGTCTTGTTTTCTCATTGCCCGTGTCACCTTTTTTGACATTACCAGTAATTAGAATTCAGTACTCAGAAAACTGCCCATTCTTGTACAAAATTGCCTGACGAATGGTTTACCTACAACTCAAAGAAATATGTCCGACGATATGAGAGGGCTGCATCCCCGTACCCCAGTATTTTCGCTCTTGGCCTCAGCTCGGGCAGGGCAGGCCTGACGGCTGAGTTTCGGTCGTTGGTCAACAAAGCAAGCTGTAGGAAGCCGCGCCCCGTAGGCCCACGTAGCCACAGCAGCAGCAGCTCTGTCTATAGTCGTACACTTTTCAAAGTACTTTTCTAACGGACTCTTGAATGTCCTTAATGTGCATGCCATGAGTGTGTGAACAGAGGGAGGGAAAGAGTGTGAGAGAGGAATTATGGCATTTTCGTCTGTGCGTTGTAATGCTGGAGAGACTGGCTTCTCGTGCGGGGATTTGTTCAAACGCCGTGTGTACGTAGTCTGGCCTGTTCGTCCGATTGGCGACCAGAGAGCCACCCAATTCTGGCCAGTGAAGCTTCCACCTCCTGTTGAGTTGGGCAAACCCCTCAGCCCCCTTACAATCTGACAAGCTGCTGCCTTATTTTCCCTTGTAAAGGTTAAGGATTTAAGGGAATCAAAGTTAGCGGTTACACCACAAATATTGGTACCAGGTGCCCAGAGGCAAGATGGTGAAGATATTGAGATTAAAAGTTTACATATGAATGAGAGAAGTTCAATTTTTAAATAATGAAAGCCACAGATACACTATGAAAAATATGTCTGTTAATGATGAAGTTACCACTTTTACACGCGCCGTGCTGTTAGATTATAATGGCAACTTTATCTGAGCAAAGTTCCCTTCAATTGTGACCGGAACACATTACCATTCCCACAGTTATGTTATTCCTGCCATCACTCACTCATAACAAAGTCTTCACTCCTTGTACGTAACACAGCATCAGTATTCCCTAGTCATTACTTACCCGTCACACAGCCATTGCTGCACGAAATACTGTCATCACTGTTCGTAACAGAACCACCCACCATTCGTAAAATATTATTGTACCTCACAAACATTCGTCCATGGGAACTTACACAGATTTTTCCATACGCATACAATTGCCTCACTGCTCAGAGACACGAGCAGGTCCACATCTTCCTTAAACACTCCGTTGATGTATTCTGTAACTGTTTTTACATGGCATCAATAACTTACAGCGGATCAAAAGTTATTGAGTGTTATTTTGATGTATTGAAACTTGAGTATTTGTTTGCATTATTTGTCAGCCTCCTTGTCGACTCCGCTCCGCGATTGCTTTCTGGATAAGCTGATAATACCCTTCTTCTTTTTTGATATAGAAATAACATTAATCGACTATTGATTGCTTTTGTGTGTTTAACGAGCGCAGTTAGACTCGTATATGCAGTGGGGTTTTGGTTTTGAGCATTTAAAGAGTGCAACTAGCCAAGGACATGTATAGAGAGGTTTCGGTTTTGTCTTTATGAAGAGCGCAAATAATTACGTACATATTTAGAAATGGGGTTTCTTGGGGAATGTCAGTCAGTAGTTGCTGAATTTATGCCTTTTTACAAGATTCTTATGTAATATAATTGTAGACTGTAGCATATATTAGTAGCAATGATACTAAAGATTTAAATGTTTGATAAAATATATTTGTTAAAAACGATAGCGTAAAAAATTCCCATTTAGTGGCGAAACTGCCATCGAGACTTGATCTCTGTTTATATAATATATGAAATATTTAATGTTAAATCTGACCTGAAGGCGCTACACTAGGCTACTGCGGTTTGCGTGCTGTAATAGCCGAGTAGATCTGGGGTTGGAAACAGGTCAGCTTTACTCGCTGTTAATATTAGCAAAGCATATTTAGATTCCTTTTAGTGCGCTGTATTTGCTTTTATCTATTGTTCCCCGGCGCACGTTTGTCTGACAGACTCCTTGAGTTTCGTCCGTCCACAGTCCGCCATGATCTCTCTCCTGAGCACGAACACGACACTACGACCTTAGTGCACGACACTACGACCTTTGTGCACGACGGTACGACCTGAGTGCGCGTGATTGTGTGGCCTTAGACTTGTATGGCCTTTAAGGTGCAGTCAGAGGTACTTGGTCAAAGGGCAAGGCCATCATACCCCAAGGGTCGTACCGTCGTGTTTAGTTGTCCTCCCGTCGTGCTAAAAAGGGGTCACGAAAACAAACCCCCCTTTTTATTTTCATTTTTACTAATTCTGTAGTGGTGCCGAGAGAGGACGGTGTACCTCCCAAAGTTTATGTAGGTTAGGTTTAATGTAGTGCGGCCTAAAAACTTCTTCAAGTTTTGTATCTCCAACTAAATCAAACAACCGTAAAGTTAGCACAGTTAGCTAGGCATTATTTGTGTGTGTGTGTGTCCTTCCAGAGAGTGAAAAAAGCAACATTACAATAACCTTACGTCAGTGTTAGTACTATAGGAAGAAAAAAAAAAAACGTTTCTGGTGAGAGTTGTGCGCTTAGTGTTGGGGATCGAATTGCCGACAGTTGAGACCTAGTTCAAGGTGAGTGTGTGTGTGTGTGTGTGTGTGTGTTGGGTGGTGCAGGGTGTGTACACTCTATGTGAGCTTAAGGAATAACAACTGTTAGAAGAGAGGGTATTGGAGTGTGAATGATTAGTGTTAAGATGTTGAAATATATATATATATATATATATATATATATATATATATATATATATATTGTCAAAGAGGTGACTTGACCTTTCACATTGTGGGAAAGCAGCCCAAACAAATTTAAAGAGACACACACAAGGGCGTAATCAATATAGATTAGGTTCGTTGATGGCTAAACCCCTGTGGACCTTGAACATGGTGTGGGCAGTGGTGTGTGTGTGTGTCTCTCTGTCTGTCTGTCTGCCTGTCTGTCTGTACTGCTTTAGGTACGCTTGTGGTGTTCCCGGACTGTGTACTATCGTATGATGCAGAAAGAGATCGCTGTGGTGTGTGGTGCCCGTAAGAAAATTAGCATTTTGAGCATGTTAGTTAAATGTTGGTTTATGTCAGCCTTGCAGAATACCTACGAATAGCGAAGATTAGATTTTACCATTAACTAGGGCTAGAGCGCAGTGCCCACGAGCGTATCTTACTTGAATAACAGTACTGTCTTTTTTTCCACTGTCGACCGTCAGAGTCGAAGCTCCTCTGGGCTTGAGGATTCAATCCCTTTGGTACAGATCGCCAACATATTAAAGGGATCGGAATATGAGATTATTCAGTGCCCGATAGTCACCTGACTCCTCCTACGAATAAACGGAAAGCCACTGAAACCGAAACAAATGAATTCCTGATTCTTTTATTTTCAAGAGTTATCTGCTGGGTATAGGCAGGGAAGTCCGCTCGAGGATTTCGGACTGCCTTAGAGTCAAGCGAAAGAGGGTACTTTTACACGGCCTGATAGAGAATTTATAAACACCAATTTAGTAAATGATATTCCGCTAATGACGGATTAATGTAAGTGAAGACTTTAAGTTTGATGATACCGTTTGTCTCTTTTAGTTGATGGTGTGTTGTGTCGGGGAACGGGTCCCAGGCGGACCAGTCAGCTGACAGAATGTCAACAAACATGACGCTAAGGCGGTAACCATGGCAACGGTGGTGGTGGGGGGGGGACGAGAGCTGCCTGCCCGTCGCCGGATATAAACACAGTCATGGCACCACCACTCCTAGGGTACACGTGGGAGGTCTCCATGGCAACGCTGCCTCACTCCCTCACCTGACACCATGACACACACACACACACACACACACACGTAGCGCACCAGCTGACACCGTGACACACACATATCGCACCAGCTGGCACCGTGACACCTTTCGTGGCACGGCCACACGACACCACCCGTAGGACAGCAGGTGACAACGTGACATTCCTGTTGCAGCGGCTGACATCATGAAGTCGTTTGTAGAGGGGTAGAGACGTATGGGTGTAGTTTTACTTTTATGTTGTATGTGTGCTGTTGTGCGTTCGTCTGTGTAGTGATGATGTGCGCTGGTCCCGAATTACAGTTAAGGACCCCTCTCCCCCCTCCTCACAGTCTGCTAATTGCCTACACATGCATGTAAAAGAGGGCAGCAAGAAACGTTGATGAGAGAAAGTCCTCGAACGCTCTTATCCTTCAGGATGCGTTCCACAGGCGTAGCTGAATCCTGCGGGATCTGTATCACAGCCACACAGCAGGTGTGGAAGGGACTTGCGTCCTTCGACACATGTAGCACATTCCTGTTGAACTCCCCTCCCCCCCCCTCCCCCCGACAGCTTCACCCTCCGTCGCTATGGTGACGGGTGATGACGTCACGAGGGTAGTGGAGATGTCAGGGTTTGCCCGCTGTCCTTCAGTCCATCCATCTGCCTTACCCAGCGAGCGGTATTGTTGCTGTTTACGCCTCTCCCACTTGTCTCCCATCCCATTAACCAAACTATTCCAGCCCTCTTCTGTTCCACGTGCTTCTCTGTCACTCTAACTCACCGTCCCATCTTCCCTATTGTCTAACTTCTCTCCTCTGTCGACCTATCACCCTTCCCTCCCTCCCTCTTGCTCCTTCCCTACACCTACACCCTCACCCCATCTCTTCCACTACACACACACACACACAGAGTCTGGCAGTGTAAAAGATGAAGCGTCCGATTTCGTATTTACTACCGCATCGATAATGTAAAAACTAGATTTCACAAGACCATAAAGATGTAGTAGGACTTTTTGGCTCCCTACAAATGTAAATTACGAATGGAGAAAATAAGTTTCTGAAACGTAGGGTAATAATTTCAGAAGGGGTTGGCAAAAAAAAAAAAGAAATAGCTTAGAGAGATGGACCGTGGTCTGGGAGAGAGAGAGAGAGAGAGAGAGAGAGAGAGAGAGAGAGAGAGACTCTCAGTCCAAATGCGTTCCCTCCTGCTGCCTCCGAGGTCAGTCCATCGGCAAAGTCCTGCGAGCAGTCGTGGAGTCCCAGCAATGCCTTAGACTGAAGAAGGACTTTTGTCGAGTGTCAGTCAATTCCAGTGATGTGTTGGTCAGTTGCTGCTGGTGGCATTCTGCCGCTGGAAGACTAGAATGACGTATTGCTCACTGTGGCCAGGTTGATGCTGAAGAGAAATAAGATCATTTTTAGTTCCCGTCGGATGTTGTGTCTAGAGCAGGTTTAGCAGGATGGCTAGTGGAGTCAGGGCGTTTTTTTTTTTTGTGTGTGTGCTCCTTCGGGGGCGACCTGAAGGTCATACTACTGGAAGAAGGCTGGTTTTATTTGTGGATCGGTCTTGGAAGCCTTCCAGCTCGACGACTGGTCATGGAAGGCTACTCCTGGAAGCTTAGTCCATAAAAGTTACAGCAGGAAGAACAAATAGACACGTTGTGGTCATATTGGAAAAAAGTCCCTGGAACTTTAGTGTCCAGTAGTTGCTGTTGGGATGCCGTCACTGGAAAGCTGTCTTTGAGGCTGTTGCTGGAATAAGATGGATTGTGGAGAGCTGGGCACCTTGAAGGGGTTGTTACGGAAGGTCAGAACTGCATGTAAGGTTGCCGTGGAGGCCTGGAAATCATGGAAGGGTTGTTGTAAAATGGTAGAATTCCTGAAATGGTTGCTGTTGGAGAGGTGGAAGGGTTTCCGTGGAGTCCCTTTCCCCCACTTCCCCTTTCTGCCTGTTTTATCACCCCTCTCTTCTCTCTCTCTCTCTCCTCCTGTCCTATCTCCCCGCCAGTCACAGCATCGGGCCTCTGGATCCAAATTTAGCACAGCTGTTCGAGGTCCACATTCACGGACTCGCCTCCTCATGTAGTGCCACATTCTTTGAATGTCTGGGCTTCGGGTGCCGTGTGGATTTCCCGGATTTTCGTTGTATACTTAGAGTATTTCATGGTATACTTTTGTGTATTTGTCTCGGTATATTTTCGTGCACCTGATATGACAGAAATTTGCTGTATTATTTGTTGTTACAGGCTTTATATTTTGTGGACTGTTTGTAGGGATGAGGTTTCACAACTTATCGTAAGATATTTTCGATATCTTTTCTCTTTCCGTAAATTTTCTGAAAGTTAGACTAGAGTGGGTTGGACTACAGGCTTTACGATTTTTTTTTCTTTTTCATAAATCCAATTGTCTTTCCCTCTTTAGCGAGGCAGCGTCAGGAACAGACGAAAGTGGGCCCATTTGCACACAGCCAGTCTCAGGTACTCATAGATAATGTGCTGAAACCATTGCCCACCATCTATAGCCAAGCTTCACAGACTATTCCGCGGTTTGGCTCGACCGCTTTCTTATACCCTGGTTCGGCCCACTGATAGCACGTCGCCCCCCATATACCACAACGATCCAATCCACAAAAACAATAAATTCTCGACCAAAGCAAGAATATATATAGATC